>CAJNDV010035812.1:0-24673 GCA_905221635.1 Symbiodinium sp. CCMP2456
TGCAAACCCCCAGCTGTGCAGGTGAGAGGTGGCACCTGCGGATCCGCGCGTTATTCGTTTGGCGGTAGCAGCAGAACCGAGTGAAGCTACAACAGTGGTTGGACATTATTGGTCAGTCGTTGATGTAGGATGTCGGAAAGCAAAGTTTGCCAAAGATACCAGATCAATCTACTGTTGGGGCAAAGATCATCGTTCGAGTCTGTCTCTCGTCTGGACGTTCCGCCCGCATGCCGGTTTTCTCTGTAGATCATCCGGAACAGCTTTCAAGATTGGACAAGGGTGGGATTTTGCACAGTTGTGTTCTTGAACTTGGCAAGAGAGCCGTCGGTCAACGCAGCTCTGACACAGCGGGGTTGGTTTTAAAGCGCGTGTTTGCGTGATTTGCAGACTTGAAAAGACCAACCACATGGAGGGAGAATTATTTCTCATTTTATTATCTTGAACCAGAAAAAATTTCGTCAATCTATGTCTGCTTTCTCAAAACTCGGTACTCTTCCAAATCCGTCGAGCAAATCTTCTTAGTGGGACTCTTGGTCAGTCTCAGAGGATTTTCTTTCATCAAAAAGAAGATGAGTCTTTCCGCCAGATACTAGTTCTTGAACATATTGGACTTGTTGTTCAAGGTGTTTCCTTCCAATAGCGTTGTCTGGAACAATGCATCGGATCGAGCGCTAACCAGAAAAGCCAGACCAGACCAAGATGTGCCGTTGTTAACCTGCCAAAACTGTTGCATTTTGGATACCGGGACCAGAATGTAGTGCTCCACACAGAGTGGCAGTTTTTTATGTGGCGAGACTCAGCGTCTGCCGCGTGCTTGATAGGAAGATCGATCAAGCTTGCTTGCACTGCGAGGTTCGCACATCGAAACTCTTGATCGGTCCCTTGCAATTCATACAAAGTCTCTTAACCCCATAAAGCAATTTTGGAGAAGGTAATCTTTCTGCAGTGCAGGCTCCAAGCATGATTTGACATGATGGAAACTCCAAGAAGCACCGCGTTGCGATTTGAAACCATACTGACGACAATGATGCGATTGACGGTTTGTTGCAACTTTTTTACACCTATACACAGCCCATGTATGTTTTGGCGACCAATGTTGCCATCCAGTCGTTTCCACCACACATGCAAGCTGCGTCTAGTTTGGAATCTCTTTTATCATGTGCCGTGGCCGGGAGGGTGGCCTTCCATGCCAGCGAAATGGATGATTTCTCCGAGGAAATCTTTCAGGTTCCATGCCAGAGAGTGTGGCATTGAAATTGGTAGTTTGGCAGACAGTTGGCACGAGGAGCTGGGTCTCGATGATGATTGGGACGTGCAACAGCTTTTAGCAGCCTGCCTCAGTTGCTTTAACTTTGGTTTAAGCTTGCAGCAGCAGGTTTGCACCGCATAGGTCCCAATGAATGGATGACAGTTGCGACATGTTCGATCCGGCGTTTTTGGATGTGTTGAGGTCGGAACGATACACGTTGTCAGTATCATCGTGATTTGCCGATTATGCATTGGCCTAAGTTTACGGAATCACACAGTCGATTGATGAATGCTCCTGCCGGTTCGTTAAGGTTGTTGTTCCAAGTCTGTGCCCACGGTTCCTTCGGCAGACCAGCAGCAGATAGAGGCGTGCGGCCCGGCCGGGAATGTTGCAATCACGTTGACCCTTGCGTCAAGAAGTTGTTCTGCCTTTTCAGCAGACAGCATGAGAGGCCGCATAAATTTGCACGAGCGTCCCAGCTTTTATAAGCGTCCATGTGTACTTCAACGAGGAGATTCCATGAAGACTGTGCCAGCCAGCTGCGAATTTTGCGGAGCTTGCGGCTTGTAAGTGTGAAGGCAGCGTCGACTTCCATGCAGAAGCAGAAGCGGCTCTTGACAAGGACTGCCGATTGATTTTGTGCGAGAGTCAGTTACGGCGTGCAACTGCATGGGGCATCCTGGGTCCTGTGCAGCTACCTGCTGTGGCTGAATCCGTTCTTCCCCGCACACCACCTGTATCTGGATCGGCTGGCACATGCGTCTCGGTCTCGGGAGCACTTCCGAGTGCAGCAGTGCATGTGCTAACGTGTCCCATGGCCATGCTGTCCCAAGGATGGTGGCGTTCTGGACCTTGAACTTCGTTGGAGTCGGTCCCGATCTCTGATTGCCACACTGCTTCGCACATACTTCATGCTTCGATGGAGGCTGGGTCTTGGACGGCTTCTTGATGCGCTTCTATGTTCGTGGCTTCAACAGCCAGCGGGATGCTCACAGGCTCCATGACAGCGATCCTTGGGCATCTCCAGTCTTAGGCGGTGCGCCCCTGATGCGCCTTATGATGACAGCCGAAAGAAGCTGCTTTGCCGGCTGCCTCTGTGCAGACCTCGAGACAGGAGGCCCTTGTTCTTAGAGGTGCATTACTGCATCACCGAGGTGCTTCGTGGGCCTATTGCTCCTTGGGCTCGGTGCTGTGGTGCTCTACTCAGTCTCAGTGTTTTTTTGGACACGCATGGGCCGCATGGAACATGTTGTGACGAAGGCCCTTGAGCATAACGGCAGCAGAAATCCCAAATCTGGGTAAAATCCAGGGCTTGCCAGGGGAAAACCACCAAGATGCCCTGGATGGCTCTGTCATGGCGGGGCCAGATAAATTAGGCTGCGAGTGGCCCCCCCCCCCCGTGCCATTTCAAGCGAAACGCACCCCTTTTGATTTGTCACATACCTGCGCACGAGTCGAGGTCTACATCCCCACCGTTTTGCATCACCTACAGGCTATCGCTGCCACCATGGACATTGCAAGGGCACACATGATACGACAGACGATTCTGCACAGGTTGTTGACATCGACCGCATTGCAGCGCAGACGCAGGTGGATAATGCAGTAGTTCAGCAAGTGGCTGTTTGGAGGGGGCAGAGAGAGCAAATATCTTCGTTGCTGTGCTGCAGGTCAACCCCTACGAGCTCCTGGAAATCTCGAAATCTGCATCCTTGCAGGAGGCAGAGGGTCTTCCTCGACTTGCTGGGCTCAGGGTTAGGCGGGTCCTTCCTCCTGCGACTCTTTCTGCTCGGACAGGCAAAGGCAGCATACCGAAGCAAAAGCTTGCAGTGGCATCCAGACCGGAATCCCGGGTACATGCCCTGGAAGAAGAGCTTTAAATGAAGAAAAGCCTGCGTGATTGATTGCGCGAGGTGCGGCAAAGAGTGCGACGACAAGATGTCCGAGATAACCAAAGCCGGGGCCAGAAGAAACGTTTCGAATCGACAGCTGTGCCGTTTCATGTGTTCGAATGTATGTGAACCAAATCTCTTTAAGATATGTGCCGGAAGCAGTGTACGAACTCGTCGCACTCCGAGGCCTACGATCTGATCAAGAAGCGTCGTGCCGGGTAGCCTAGATGTGTCGAGTGTGCACATCTTGGGACATGTGTCGAAAAGGCGCCAGCACCTCCTGATCGCACATGGGAGGGTTGGTTCCAGGCCAGGGAGCCGAACCATCAGTATGATGTGATGCAAGTGAGTTGGCACAGTGTCGCCAGAATCTAGGCACAGACCCACGAGCAATGCGATCGATCTTGCCTGCTGCGCAAGTGTGTGGCAGGACCTCGCGCAAGATTGGAAGCACATCTTCGAGGTTTCGAGTCGAGCGAACGAGCTGAATCGTCATCAAGTTTGTGTTAGCCGGTAGCGCAGGTTCTCGGGCAGGACAAGGCCAAGAAAGAGGAATGACCTGCGAGTTGCGAGCGGCAGTGAGTGATTTGGCTCCAGCACGCCTGTAACCGCCCTGTGGCTGAGTGCTTGGCGCTTGACTCCTTTATTTTCCTGCCAAGCTTTGGCTGCAGAGTCTGGCATTGATTGTTTCACAGACCAAAGCCGTGACATTCGCGCCTCAAACAAGGCTGCCGTCAGAAACTCCGCAGGGACCGACACTTTAGATGCAAGTGCATATCTCGATCGTTCCATGCCATGGGCCTGTTCGGGAGGTCCGCAGCTTTCGCATTGACAGATGTGTGCGAGACAAGACCTATGCCGAGGCAGTGACATTCACTCGCAAGGCAACGCATGACATCAAGTCGACCACGCTGGAACAGCAGAGAGAACAGCTCAATCTTCCACCGTCGCAAGCCTTAGTGCACGGACAGTAGCTCGTGCCGTTCTCAGCCTTGGTAGTAGCAACCTGTGTTGTTATTTGTTATCTCGTAGTGGCAGCCGCTGAGCAGATTCTGCTGAGGTGTATTTCTCGAGGTCACAGTTGTGATGTGCAGACCTCAGCAGGATTTGGAGAGGGTTTGTTCTTGTCGCATAGGCATAGGAGTTTCTGTGCTCTTGAAGGTTGACCACTCTCCGGATACTGCTAGTTGCCGTGACCTGAGCGAACTCTGGGTCCGTGACATTTCGCCTCTCTACTGACATGTTCGGCTGCGTGTTGTTTTTGGCTTCTGTCTCCTCAAATCAAAGCCTTCTGGAGGCATTGCTTCTCGAACAAGGTGCCGCGCAGGACATCTTCGTTGTGTGGGCTTTGTGTTCCATTTAGCCGTCGCCCGTGATCAGTGGATCTCGGAAAGCCTGCATAAGTTAGCATTAGCCGGCGATTGCGTGGTGTGCTAAGCGTAGCGGCCTTTACAGAATCTCCTCAGCAAGCGAGTGAAGAGCATCCCTGCATACACGTGCGCATTGCGCACAGGATCAGCGTTGCGAGATCCAGACCTGCAGCGGCTGAAAACTGAACAAGCTTCCTGAGGCGAGTGTCCTGGGATTGTTGTGAAAGCACTTTACTTTAATGGATGTCTTGTTTGAAATGGTACGCTGATTGAGTCATGCAAGCCTTCCTTTGTCGAGGTGAAAAGATTTGTCAAAGGTCCAGGCCATGCAGATGGTGCTTGCGGCATGTCTTTTGCTTGCGATGTGAATGGCCGCACCTGCGCGTACATGTCGGCAAAGCGCTTTCAGAACTGACGGAGTTGCCAGTGTTGTGCTCTCGCCCACCGTAGGCAGACTTCCAGTGGCCAGGCTTCAAAGACTTGACCGTAAACTTTATCCCTGGTGCCAAGCCAGAGCTCGTGTGCTTTGCCGGTGACGACGAGGAGTGTGGCATGCGGTGTCCATCTTGCAGTTCTTCTCGGGCCAGATCGTATCAGGTCGAGAGAGTTGACCTGCAGTCCATGAAGACCGCGGAGCTGCATCAGCTCATGAAAGACAGAGGCCGAGTGACACTGGGCCACGTCAGATCCCCTTTCCCTTTGGAGCCGCCGCCCGAAGCACTAGTCCCTATAGTCCCCAGCCACGCACGGCAATTGCGACACTCCCGGCAACAACAGTTGCAGATGTCGCTCTCGCATGGTTGAAAGGTTTTGAGCGCACAGCGCCGACGCCAGAGGATCTGTAACCGGTGATTGTCAGCTTTAGTTCCGCCCGTTGCTTGGGAAGTCACTCCAGAAGACTATAGGTGCAACCGCGAAGACAGCCAGTCACACAGAACAGTGCTTGAAGAGTCTGCCCAAGACAGCCTGACAAGAAGATCATAATCACAACGTGTGTCGCAGACTATGTAAAGCGGAAGTTTTGCTTCGTGTGACCACGGACATGTCTTGTGATTTGCTGCCAGTCTTCTCACCACATACGGTCACGAATGCAGAGAGCAGCTCGCTGGTGTCAAGTTTGGAGAGTGAACCACACTCCGTCGCCATGGGCGACATGTTTGGAGCGTGATGATATCCAACACTTGGCAAACGCAAGCAGCAGCTTCGAAAGGCGCCTGCACGGAGACTCAAAAAGCAGCTTCACGTTCTTGAGTCCTTGTCGTCAGACACCGGGAGATTCCATGATCCAGGCATGTCCAAGTGATCTCGTTGCCCTCCTTCCGCAGTTTATTTCGCTCATGGCCACGTTGTGCGCCCAGAGAGGTTTGGATTGGAAGAGCCGGGGAGGCGGGGACAGCTTGGCAAAGGTCTCTAAAGGTCTCTCTCTCAAGGTCTCTCGCTCTCTCTTTCTCTTGTCTCTCTCCCCTGTCTCTCTCTCTCTCCCTTGTCTCTCTCTCCCTTGTCTCTTGTCTCTCTCTCTCTCTCTCTCTTGCTTCTCTGTCTTGTTGCTCTCTCTTTCTTGTCTCTCTCTCTCTGGTCTCTCCCTCTTGCTTCTCTGTCTTGTCTCTCTCTCTCTCCTTCTTGTCTCTCTCTCTCTCTCTCTCTCTCGCTCTCTCCCCCTCTCTCTTGTCTCTGTCTCGCTCTCTCTCTTGTCTCTCTCTCTCTCCGTCTCTCTTGTCGCCAGGAATTTCACAGTGGCATCATGCATGTCAGCATAGATGAGCAGAACATCTGCACGAGGTCTCTCTCTCTCTTGTCTCTTCCTCTCTTTCTGTCTCTCTCCAGTCTCTGTGTCTCTCTGTCTCTCTCCGTGTTTCTTTGTCTCTCTGTCCCTCTCTGTCCCTCTCTGTCCCTCTCTGTCTCTGTTTCTCTGTATGCTTCAACACGGATTGCCTCCCACCGCCATGCACTGGTAAGCCGTCCAGGAGCCCACCTCTATGGGATGTTCTGGCTCGAGTGGCAAGCAGAAAGTTGAGGCCATCCGAAGTTGTGGTGCTGTTGTCATACTCTGTGGCCTGCCATCCGAAGATGAGATGTGCTGCCGCGGCGAGGTGCCGGCAGAGCGCCGTCGACTCTCAGTCGGTATTGTCGAGAATGAGGAGGCTGCAGACGAGATCGCTCCTGGACACAATATCATAATACCGGGTCTTATCTATTGCCGATGACAAGCCTTGCTTGTGTCCATCCATACGTGTGTGTGTGTGTGATTGTGCGCGCTTTTGTCTGACCTCTACTCCTGCTACTCGTACTCTTGCGCTTTCTCTCATGCTGTCCTTGTATTGCTGTTGCTGCTGATGCTGCCGCTGCTGTCGCTGCTTTCTCCCACCACCACCACCACCGCCGCCGCCGCCGCCGCTGCTGCTGCTGCTGCCAACTCCTCCTACTACGGCTACGGCGACGACGACGACGACCACTACCACGACTCCTACTACTACTACTACTACTACTACTGCTACTACTGCTACTACTACTAGTACTAGTACTAGTACTACTGTTACTACTACGTACTACTACGTACTACTACGTACAACTACTACGTACTACGTACTACTACTACTACTACTACTACTACTACTACTACTATTACTACTATTACTACTATTACTACTACTACTCCTACTACTACTACTACTACTACTACAACTATTGCTACTACTACTACTGCTACTACTGCTCGTACTACGTACAACTACTACTACGTACTACTACTACTACTACTACTACTACTACTACTACTACTACTAAACTACTACTATGCACGTCGTGTGTTCTTCCTGTTGGCACATCGGCTGAAGTTTGCAAGCTAGAGTAATATGTAAAGACGACATACGAATACAGATGCAGAAATGTGATACATGATATATGCTTATGTGCATACATGTTTTGCATGTAGCCCACCCATGTTTTGAAGTGTGACCGGGGTGCTGCGCGCATGGCTTGTTGGGCAACCCCGAACTCAGGACATCAGAGAAGAGGACCGCCGTTGCCCAGAAATGTCCTTCATGCCCACCAAGTAGCTCGGAAACCCTGCGGATGCTGTAGCATTTTGCACTGCTGCTCCCCGTGTATCGGCTGGTGAGCTTTCTTAATACACATGCACACACAGTCTCGACTGGCAATGTGTGTCCACACATCAGGACCGGGGTCTGCTCTCCGCCTTGGACAACGAGACGGTGCTCCAGTTGCCTGCGCCCTTGAACTGACATGGTGCATCCCTCACCCCAAATCATTGGGTGCACTTGTGAGCAATCTTGCTGCTGTCAACGAAGGCTGGAAGGAAAAAATATCAAAGCCGGCCGCAGGATGAGCATAGGCGCATCCGGCGCGTGCTGCAAGTCTGTCTCGAAGACTGTCTGGCTCCGATATGCTACGATGTAACTTCAGAAACTGACAAGAGCTGATTTCAGGCACTGCCTTAGACGCTGGGTCCTCCTGGCACTTTACACGATACTGTTGAGGCAAAGTGTTTTCTGATGCAATCGCTGCGCTGGGTGGCATTGTTTGCCACAGCCGAAGCATGGGAGCAAGGCTGTGTAAATTGTCTATCAGCTCGCTGCAGGCTGTATCCTGCTGCAAGTAACTGCTGATGCTTGGCCAAGCTGTCGGAATGCCAGGAAGGAGGCTTTTGCAAACAAGGCCATCCAGCAACTGGGGGATGCCATTGAACCGGTGCGAGTCCCGAGAAAGACCTCTTGTGAGAGTCTGGCAGCTCCAGTTTTGCTTCGCTGCACCGAGGCCGCCGCACATTTAGGATACACCTGCACTGGCCTTGGCCTTCCTTCAGGCTGCAAGCCGGTTGCTCTGCCCGTGCAGCCAGAGTGTGCCCTCGAAGCATTTTGAGTGGAGCCAGCTGCAAACGCTTCAAGCAGCGTTCACAGGACTCATGCTTTCACCTCGGTAGGCGATCCTGCTCAACCTCCTAGACAACATCCCAAAGCCCAAGAGCCCAAAAGCCCAAAAGCCCGAACCGCTCAACGTCGCGGGCGGACCGGAGCCATGGTTTCATGGCTCAGCCGGAGCCTCCGGAGCCGCCGGAGCCCTCGTCTCCAAGGCCAGGCCTTGCCTTTTGTCGGCTCTCCGAGCTGGGGGCTCGACTCGGACTCTGCCGCTCTGCCGCTCTGCTGCAGGCTTCTCAGGGTCCCTGCGAGCAGTTCCAAGCGACGCTTCTGCAGCTTGGCTGCACGGAGCTCCCCGCTGCTTCCGTTGGATGCATCGATCTTCGGGCAGAAGGTCAACCTGGTGGAAGCATGTCGTCGAAGCCTCCAAGTTGCCAGGCAACTACGGCGGATATGTGGGCGAGGCGCCTCTTCCTTCAAGTCCTTTCGTCCTAGCGGTGCCTTTGTTCTGTAGAGGGCACAGACAGTGTTTGCCGAGGAGTCCTTCAAGAAGAAGCGGTGCTACTTCTTCGACAGGTTGGGGGACTTCGATGCCTGTGACCTGTTTTAGTTGCGCCACTGCTCAAGCTTGCGCGAGGGGCGGCTGCATCTACGGCGACTCATGCAACTTCAAGCATAGCTCGCAAAGCGAGGCCAAGGCTGTGCCTCTTCTGAAGGTGCTAGGCTGCTAGGTGCCATTTAAGCAGTACTGCAACTCAGCAGCTCTCGACTCGGAAGCAGCGCATGATCTCCGTTTCGCATCAGGATTGCTGCAGCGCTGCAGCAGGTGATGCCGGATACCACAAGAAAAATCTGTGCTCCCTCTTCATGTTGCCAGGCCTGCCTGTATTGCTTCAGATTCAGAAAACCCCGAAATGGTCCGAGGGTCTGGGATGACCTGGGAACCTCAGCCATGAAGCTGTCGAAGAGTGTCCTGTCAGAGTGGGTCGTAGAGCGGTACCGCACAACCTCTGCTAGGAAGGTAGAGACAGGGTGAAAAAGCACGGACTTTGGCCATTCTCGGAAGCAGTCTTTTGAGGCCTTGAGTGTCCGTTCACGAGTTCCTTCTGCTGGAATGTGCCTTGTGCTTTGCGCTTGTCAAGTCCTTTGTACCCTTGAAGTAGCATTGCACGTGAGATCTCTGCAGCTCAGGCACACGGCCCATCTGAGCTGCGACGACGACCACTCTGTCTGCCGCCATTGGACGGCATCAAACAGGGGACAGACCGCGGTTGGAACGATAAGAGGGATGGCTTTTGAGGCTTTCGGGTCGGCTGAAGCTTCGAATGCTTGGGCTTCGCGAGGACACGGCTTCGCTGCATCAGCTCCGGTCTCAGCGCGGCAGACGCTTCCGAGGCGACTGGCCGCCAGAGCCATGGGATTCGCTTTAAAGTGCGATGACAGGTGTGGCGGTCCCCCTCCGAATGGGTGATCATTGGCCATGTCGGGGGCTGAGGACATGGGCAACGCCTCTTACACTTCAGATTCTTCGTTACCGGAATCCACATCGGAGGTCAAGGTGCAGGATCTGGTTCTTGCGGATGGCGCGCCTGCGCTTGTGGATGGCTACATGATGGTGCCCATACAGCCTGCAGGCGTGGGTCATGCGTCCAAACCGGTTTCTTTCCGAGTGTCACCACGGTTTCATAGCCGGCCTGAATGTAAGAGTTTGTGTGTTTGGAGGAGATCGTAGTTAGTAGGTTTTCCGCGAAAGCAGTCGCGAAAGACGGCCAGGTTTTTTTCAAGGACAACAACAGCAGCAACAGCAACAGCAACAACAACGGCAAAAAACAAAACAATAACGCAACTACAACTGAATTACAACTCGACCGGCCTACTCCTGCTGCTACTGCTACTGCTGCTGCTACTGCTACTACTCCTGCTCCTGCTCCCGCTCCCACTCCCGCTCCGGCCCCTGCTGCTGCTGCTGCTGCTGCTGCTGCTGCTGCTGCTGCTGCTGCCGCTGCTGCTGCTGCTGCTGCTGCTGCTGCTGCTGCTGCTGCTGCTATATACAACGACAACTACCACAACAGCAGCAACAACAACAACAACAACAACAACTACTACTACTACTACTACTACTGCTACTGAAATCACAAACATGTCGCACAAAAGTGAGGGCGAAATCCCACGAAAGGAAACGACAACCCGCGAAGAAGTCCATTTCTGGAATGCTTACATTCGAGGTGCCGTGGAGCTTCGGTACTTTAGCAGCGAGCCTGACGAGAAGGCCGTTGGGTCTGCGTTCAAAGGAGTGCTCATCGAGTCTGCGTGTGATGGGACAGGGCACGGCTCGAGACCTTCCAATCACCGACGCACATATCCATTTGGATGAGGTGCTGCGGACGAGGCAGGCATATGAAGGGCGTTGACGAGGGTATACCCACCTTCCTTTTTGCAGTTATCTGAAGGGAACCTCCCGGGGTCCCAGGGTTGGCTGTTGGGGCAGTGCTTCTTTTTCGTGAAGGTGTGCTGCGCGGCTTTGCCCCCTTAGCGCTCAGTACCCGGCTGACACAAAGGACACGAGTGGAGAGACTGAGAGAGTCTGACCAGGAGATTCGGCTTCGGATGGTATGCGAAAGCATTGCGATGCAGATGATGCCTCAGCCATCGGCAGGAACTGCAAGTGTTTTCCTTGGGGCGAGTGAGCTGAGCGGAGGTTTCCTCCCGAACTGCACGCAGATGCGCTGCCTCTTCGCACATGAGAATGAGAAACTTCGCTCCTTTCCTGCGCTGCGTGCTGGAGACCTCGCATCTCTCAGAGACGAAGTCACGAAGCTGCCAGGCGCCTTCTGATTTCCATTTGCTGGGGTGGGACTGTGACACAGTTCCTCGTCTTACTGCTTTACGGTGCCTACACCTTCCAGTGCCACCGTCAGCCACCACCGCCACCACTACTGCAGTCGTTTCCCGGGCACAGATGTGGCAAGAAGTGCGCAAATCTTGTAAGTTTCGTATGTGTGCCAAAAGCCTTGGCTGATTACCAGACGAGCGCACTGCTTTCGATTGCTGCTGTGGCCGCAGGTGCCAGAATCGTCGGCATCGTTCAAAGTTGCTGCGGCGCAGAGGTCATTGAGGACCGGCCAAAACAAGCAATTGCAGCATGGCGTTTGTGTTACGGAGCGATCATCTCGTTACCACAGGACACGCTGCAGCTTGTCAAGTGGGGCCGAGAGATGATGGACGGACGGATCTATGCGACTTTCGGCATCCATCCGAATGACTTCGAAGCCTACACATCCCAGGTGCACCTACACACACGTACATCTGGGAAGCACTTTGTCGACTCGGGTGGTGCTTGCCGGTGATAAGTAGGCAACTACTGGTAATTGAAGGATTGAGAAGTCTGTTTGGCTTGTTCAGTAGTTGGGCTTTGGAGCATGACTTCTCCAGGCGACAGCGGGGTGCACTCGTTTGCCGCGATGCAGCCTTCGCCACGAGCAAGCCACATTTTGCAATTGCTTTCGATCTGACCTCACCCATACAGTTTGTTAAAGATGTTGTTGACCACCGTGCTCGGGAGCACGATTGGGACGGGGATGATTCGCACCTCGACGTTGTTGCAGCATGGTCCGTAGCGCTCGTGGGAGACGCTTCCGTGCCTCTTCCTTCGGCTGTGCATCGGCTGTCCGCTCGGCATCACGTGTGCTTTTTCCTCACCTTCGGTGTGGGGTTGTTAGACTTAAGGTTCAGCTATTGCTCCCGCTCGCTCCTCGTCCGCTCCTCGTCCGCTCCTCGCCCGCTGAGACTACCTCCAGACACCCCCAGAGACTATCGTGAGACTCCTGGAGTGCCCAACCCCAAACACAACCGTGACACTTTCTGGAGTGCCCGACCCGGGGACCCCAAGATTTTTTGGGCCAGTCAGTGGTGTGACCCTGTTTTGGTACGTGTAACCCCACAACCGCAACGCCAGTCGGTGGCGTGGCCCCCAAATGCATTATTTGTAGGGTGGGGATGTTCGAAGTAAATAATTTCTCAGTGCTCGCAGCCGGAGGTGCAGGCACGGCTCGAGGCGGCGCTTGACACGTGCGGTGCGCAGGGCGTCGGCTGGGGCGAGTGTGGGCTGGACTTCAACAAGAGGCAATCGTGCATGTGCTCTTGCAAGGGCCGGGGCAGGGAGCATGATGCACTCCGAGCACCATCGCTTGCCGCGCTACGTTGGCAACATGTTTTCGCTCTACTAGTTCCATTGGTCAGGGCTGATGAGTTGGAGGCGGCACCAGAGCTGCGTCAGAAGATGCGGCAGGCAGTTGTGGCGAAAGTTTATCTTTCATGGCGAGCATGTGTGCTGCTGAGACACGCTTTTTGCCAAGCAGGTGTTCATCGATCAGATACACGTTGCCCTGAAGCGTGGGATTCCCCTGGTTCTGCGCTTGGAAGATCCGAAATGCCCCTCCTGCACAGTCTGGAGCTACCGTGTCCGAGGTGGTTCATTCTAGGGATGCAGAGGAGGAAGTGTTTCATATCCTGGATGCATACGTGGGCGGCCAATCATTTTTGTTTCTGCGATAATGCTATCCTGTTGTGGCTAACATCTCGAGGTGCCCCGTGAGCATTACGTTCAGCTGCATTCCTTCATGGGATCCGCGTCCATGCTTCTATCCTTCCTTGCAGAGAGCCTTGTCTTTTTCAGTGTGGATGCAATGTGGAGATCCGTGGAGTATTCTAAGATTTTAGAAAGTAGCTAGCGTCGTTCTGACATTGCCAAGATTGTCCGTTCTCTTATGAGCGCCATGGTTCCCACGGTCTTCCCACAGGCATTAGATAAATCATCGCTTGGTATGGTGTCACAAGGTCCACGAGGCGTTTGTTGTCATCTGCACCTCATGGTGGTGATGTGTTTCGGTTCCGAGGCGCCCCAACACATATGTCAGCGTGCCTGGCGCCTTGACTTGGGCTTGGTCCTGGAAGGATGGAGGCGGAAAGGAGAGAAGGGAATGGATGGATGAAGGTTGCCGAAAGCTTCGAAACTGCTTCAGGCCTTCGCGAACTGGCCAAAGTACTGCCGGTTGACCGCCTGCTCTTGGAGACCGACGGGCCGTACATGGCGCCTGCTCCCTACCGTGGCCAAGACTCGCACCCGGGTCACGTCCCGTGGGCCTGAGCCTCAGCATCGCCTTGCTTCGATGTTGTCGCAGGAGTGTCTGGAGTAATCTGGAGTAGCCGCGCCTTCAGCAGTTGGGAGTTTGGCCTTCTGGGGTCAGCCAGGGGCTCGGGGCCGTGACTCTGCCCTTGCGCTTTCAAGGTTGCCCATACCTTGGCAGTGGCGAAGGGGCTGAGGACGCTGGAAGTGCTCGAGGTGGCCAGCAGAAACTTCTGCCATTTTTTCGGACTGGAGCATGACAAGCATGAGAGTGGAAAAAAGGGCCACCTCGGGCAAAGGGAAGCATTCTGAATGGTTCGGATATACTTGAAACCGCAGTTCGTGACCGGCTCGCCGGCTTGCCGGCTTGCGTGCCCAGGCCGCAAAGGTCTGAAGCCAGAGAGTCCAAATCAGGAGCCGAGACCGGTCTTTTTGCTCATGGAAATGGGCCTCAAAGAGCTCTGATCGACCTGCCAGGACTCGTGGTTCTGCCTGAAGGTGGAGCAATACTTCTCCTTGTATGCTGTCTTTGATGGCCACGGGTCTAAAGGCCAGCCGACTCGCGGCTAGAGCGCGGTGATTGCATCTTCTGTTCTGGGTTGTTTCGCGGCTTTGGAGAAAGTTAGAGCAGCATCGCAAGCTCGACAGGACACAAGGTTTCGCAGTTTGTCAAAGACAACCTGCCAAAGCTGATTCTGATGGCGCTTCTGCCCTGTTGAAGTCTACAGCAATCGGTGCGGCTGGATGCGGGCGGGTGTCTGCTTTCCGCGATCGTTGTGTCCATGGCAGGACGAGCGTTTTGGAAAGGGCTCAGCTGAATTGCCAGATATGCTAAAGGCACGAGGCAGATTCTTGTAGGTTGGAGCTCTCTGCCAGTTAGCCGGGCCGAGGAGAACTTCCAGAAGACTCAAGACCTCATTATCGCCTCCGACAAGATGGGCAAGCTGAATGCCTCCCTGTGCAAGGCTCAAGGAGACCCAACGTCTCGGCCGGCGATGTAGGCCGCTTCCGTCCGAGGTCGGGCACCACGGCCACTCTAGTTGTGCACGATCACGAAAGCAAAGAGATTACCGTGCTGGTCTCAGCCCTTCCGTCTGCGAGAGCCCGGGCACTTGGCATGTCCAGAGGTCGCCCATGTCGCTGACAGCTCCTCCGTGCTGGGTCGGAGAAAGGCCGAAGTCGCAGGACGTCTTTTTGCCTCTGCCAGTCCTCCGGATTCTTTGCCAGGGAACCGCGGACTTCGAGGCAGAGCAGCTCACCCGGGATCACAAGCCCAACCTCAAGGCCTGTTGGCCCTTGGGGTCTACAACCACTTGGTGGCATCCCGTGCTGCAGGACGAAAAGGCTCGCATTGAGAAGGCGCTCTGGAGCGTCGTTGATCTTTTCGACACTGCCAAGCATCATGGGCCTGCAGGCAGGTGGCATGGTAGTGTTCGACGGCTACGCCAATCACCGGATCTATGCCAGGAGTCTTTACCGAATGCTGATGCTGCTAATCCTCAGTATCAGTGTTCTGCCTGTGTGTTCTGTTGCAGGAATGCTCGCCACCCGGGGTGCCGGCCCCGATCCATTCTGACAGCGGGCTGTGTAGACTGCTGGGTTTGCGTGGCTGACGTCAAAACAAGGCTGAACATGTCTCGCTGCCTTGGCGATCTTCTCGGTCACCAGGTCCCGCCGTAGTGCAGTCTACTGAATTGTACAACCTATGTCTTTGGGCATCCTTCGGAACAAGAGTTGAGCACTGCAGCAGACCTGCGGCATCTCGGCCGTCCCCGAGGCCAGGGCTCTGAGCTGCTTCAGTGCTGTAATTTTGGTGTATGAATGCAAGAGATACCAGCGGACATCGTTCCTCCTGCTTGTGTGCTGCATTCTTCACATCGCGGTTCGCAATGCGCAGGCTCAGAAATATCAAATGTGACCAGTAGGTGCTTCATGACCAAGGCGCGTGACGCACGCCGCCAATGGACTGCAATTTGCAAACCAATCTGACGGGCCCTGAAATCAAGTATGACCTCCGAAAAAGGGGTGATTTGGCGAGCTTTCTGCAAAATGCGGACATCCGACTTGTCCGGGCACGCTACCTGTACATGCTGTGCAGCAGCAGGAAAGCGTTGCCACGGCGTCAAGAAGCAGAACTCGTGGAATCGATGGGGGGCGATGCAACTGATGGTCCAGCCCTGGTGACACACGGTGAGATGAGCGAGTATGGTGCAGGCAATCGAATGGCCATCATTTTCGCAGTCTCGCACAGTTGGGAAACCCGAGAGCATCCAGACCCTTGTTGCTTCCAGCTCGAGCAGATTGTCAACTGCCTAAGTCTTTATGAGGCGGCCTATGAGACCGACTTGTGGGTCTTTTACGATTACGTCTCCCTTTTTCAGTACCAGAGGAAGGGTGAACGGGAAGAACAGAGCTTCCGGCGAGCACTGGACGACATGCACGTCATCTACGCCCATGAGTTCCTGAGCTGTTCAGTGGTGCATTGCCTTGCTCCGTTGGGTTTCCGGCTTCAGTACTTCAGCCAAATCTGCACACATTGACAAGCATTAACATACAAGTACAGACACCCAGTCTTTCCTGTACGAATCCCCAACTGCCAAGGTTCACTTGCACGCTTCGCATCGAGAGCCTGACACCAGAGGCCACGTGGACGGCTGCGCTGGCAGATCCATCCATCCAAGTCTCCGTCTATGATGAGCCCAGTGACTCCGTGCGCTTGCGCCCTTTGCGGGACCTGGTTCAGAACCGCTCTCCGTACCGTGATCGCGGTTGGTGCAAGGCAGAGATCGAGTGGTCGGCTTTAAAAAGCTCCACCGCCATGAACCATCGTATTGACCAGGCTGAGGCTGAGGCATCGACGCTCCGCTCCATGCCCATGACCCCGGAGGCCTTGAGAAGCAGCGCTGTTTTCACGCACCGATCAGATGCGGCCAGTGTTGTCCAGCTCCAGGCCAAGATCTTCCACCAGAAAGTATCAGCTTGTGAAGACTTGCTGCTAGAGGGCCTGAAAGCCAGCGAGTTTGCACAGCTAGCGCCGGCCCTGAAACATTACCGGTGCCTCCGATCACTGCGTTTGAAGAAGTTCAATGTCGGGGCAGAGGAGGCCACCGCTTTTGCACAGGCCCTGCTGGGCCCAGGTGGTGTTGTGCAGAAGCTCGAGATTTGGTGCAACGTCCCGGAGGAATCCGCTCGGGAAATGTTGAAAGCTCTTGCAACGGGCCTGCAGACCAACAGCACCGTCCACACTCTGATTATTCGCGAAGGTGACATCGGTCCAGCTGGAGGACAGGCTCTTGCAGAGGCCATCAAAGCAAACAGCACCATCCAGACAATGATCTTCACGGAATCACTTGGCACCACTTCTGTGCGGGCGCTGTCGCAAGGTTTGCGGGTCAACGCGGCCATCACGAAGCTGGTCATTCGTAATAAGGAATTTTCTCGCCATAAGGGAATTGGGAATGCTGGTGCTGAGGCCATCGCCACGGCCTTGATGACCAACCAAAGCATCACTCATGTTGACCTGGGTAACAATGGCATAGGGCTGCATGGTGCAAAGGCCATTGCAGAAGCATTGAAGCACAACAGCACCGTGGCCATCATGGATTTGGTTAACAATCATATGAAGGGGCAGGAGGGCGCCTGTGCCCTTGCAGATGGCCTGAAAAACAACCATGTGGTGATCGACCTGGATATTCACTGCAATTGGTGGGAACTCAGCGACGAGCCGAGGGCGTTGTCCGAAATCGAGCGCTTGCTGGAGAGAAACCAGCGGGAAAACAGCGTTGCCGCGCGGCCCGGCTGGACCGATACACGACGAAGCGACAGACGTGCAGCGGATGCCAGAACCGCGGAGAGAGAAGCTAGCGGACGATTTGAGGACCAACAGCTGCCTCTCCGAGCTTGACTGTAAAGCTTACAAGCTTGGCCTTGAGTGGGCTGTGTGGATCCTTCACAGACACAGCCGTGACCAGCGTTGACCTCATCAGACCATTCCCTTACATGACCATCGTGGAGATATTGGAGGTCAGCAGGAGCATCATTGAAATAGACCTTGCATCAGCTAATTTTGGCGATGCGGCCGTTCAGGCACTCGCTGGGGCCTTGAAGCTCAACAAGACCTTGACCAAACTCGGGCTGGCGGACAATGAAATCACCGATGCAGGATTACGGGCTCTTGCAGATCATGTGAAGTCCAACGAAACCCTTGTCAGAATCTGCCTTGCAAGAAGTTGCATCAGCGACACTGGCATGGAGATCTTCGCAACGGCGCTGAAGCTCAACCACACTGTTGCCGACCTTGACTTGCAGCACCAGGCCTTTTTGGAACGTGTTGTGCACAGGCGGCGTGTGCATCACAAGAGCGGTGGTTATCTAGATTTTGATTGGAGCTCGCATTCGGAAAGTGAAGACGAGGTGGTGATACACCGACATAGGTCGTTGGGAGTTGCTGGGATCCGGGCTGTCTCAGACATGCTGATGACCAATGTTGCGCTCATGAGTCTGAACCTTGATGGCAATCACGTGGAGGATACAGGTGCTGCGGCAATCGCAGAGGCCTTGCGGGTCAATGGCACGGTGACGCACCTCAGTCTGGCAGAGAATGATCTTGGTGACGCAGGCGCGGTGGCTCTCGCGAAGGCATTAGAAGTCAATACCAGTGTCACCCATGTGAGTCTGAAGGGAAATTCAATTGGAGACGAGGGCGCTGAGGCTTTGGCGAATGCGCTGCGAGCCAACACAACACTCACCGTAGAACTTCTGGCCGTAAAACTTGATTCATGTGGCCGTCGAAACAGTGATTCAGAAGCTTCCATAACTTCCTTTGGGATTCTTTGATTTGAGCCCCAGTGCAACAACTGAGGGTCACGGTGGGCCGGCTGTGGGCAAAAAAAGGATGGATCATACAGAACGGACTCAAATCCAGACCTCAACGAGGGTTTGAGCTTAAAGGTTCGGTATTCGGAGGTGTGTAGTACACGTATGTTAACAGCATGTGATCTCGAAATGCTAGTTCTTGTAAGTCAGGATTTGTCATCCTCATTTATCGCAGTTGCTGTGTAAGGGAGTATGGTGATTGGACCGGAGCAAACAGACAGAGCTGCAGTCCCATCGCCTGACCAAGCTGCAAGCCTCACTACATTTTCTGTCCCAAGCTCACTGACTCCGACCTGCACTTTTGTTCTCCGCACTTCCTTCAGCGCTGCAGCAGTCAACTTGCTTCAGCGTGAAAGCCCTGTTCACATACGGTCCCAAGCCAAGCTGCTGCCAGTTTAAAACAGCATACCGCGTAGTATCATCATGTTATAGTGCTTGTGTACTACTGGCGTTTGTGCTGTGCTGTGGTGCGTGACAAAATGCAAAGCAGCATGTTCTACTCGTAGCGACTTTGCCAGGTCTCACAGCGGAAGCTGGATCCTGAAGACGAGGTACCAACTGCGATTTGTCATGGTCAGCTTTTCGAAGCCCCGACAACTGCCCCAGATTCTGCTGCTTTGCAGCGACGGTGTGTGGGAGTTCGTGGCTCCTCTGGAGGCGGGTGCTGACCGTGCACAGATTCGACCCGAGTAGTCGTCCTGAATCAACCACCCATCTTAGCAACTTCGGAAGTGCGCATTGATCGAGTCGTGAACGTGGGTGTCGGCTGTCGACTGCTGAGACTCAAGATAAGCCATGACTACACAGTGGACGTACGTATGTGTTAGCAGCTAGCAGTAGCGGGGCATCGCCTCCACCCTCTGTGGTATGACATCCTTCTCACGCGGAAATGCCCAGGGTTTACGCTTCCGGCACTGGGCTGTGCGTGGAGGGGTCTTCCTGTTGCCCGCGTATTTCAATGCATCACAGCAGTTTCAGAACGTCATGCCTTGGTGGTATGTACTTGCGGTTGCAAGGTTTCGGCATGGTTGAGTCAAAGGCTTCTTACTCATGTAACTCAGTGGTAGCTAGAATCATTTGAGGCTGGTTCGTCCTGTTTCTGGCATGGGAACAAACCGCCGTGCAAACACCCAGGACGCGCAAAAATGAAGGAAGATGCGCACAAGTATTCACATGTATCACTGACAAACACAGCAAATATCTCAAGATCAGACGATCAGAATAGCAAAAGTCTTTACACCATACTGCTTACGAGATACTCCAAAGATGTATACCTAACCTACATAGATACACATGCGTAGACACAGACGAAATCGCTATGCATACATATCCGTACTTACAGGATCTTATAGGTATGCATGAATCCATGCTGTATGAACTTGTATACGTGGTTGTGTACATATATGTATGAAGCTATATGTAATTATGTGCCAGTGCTGTCTTATCAAAATTTCTCATGATATTTGCAGGACAGATTGGTCAGCCAATCCGTAACATGAAGCAGTGGCAACGATATCGGGAATCTGTGATAGATCATAGACCCAAACATAAAGGGGATATGATGCAGGGCGAAACCAAATTGATTTTCCAAGATGACTTGCCGCAAACACTTTGGACTCTGGCACCAGATATCGTCTTTGAAGCAAAACAAATTTGCTGACATGAGCACTGCCGCGCAGAACCCTGACGGGGCTGAGTGATGCCCAAAACATCTCCGAACCTAGCAGTTTAACCGTTGAACCTTTAACCGACGTTAACCTTTTCAACAGGAGATAGGGTGGCAAACCCCGAATTCTTCAAAGAACGACTGGATCTCCCGAGCTTTTCAAACCCCAAGGCCATAGTGACTCCGCACATGTTAATACTTGTAATACTTCTGTCTGGTGGTCTACGTATCAATATGTTTGCTTGTGGATTTAGTCTATGTTACATATAAAGGCTTTGCGGGTCCATGATGAGTCATTACATAATCGCAAGTCTGTCAGTCTGTATACGCACATTTGTATGTTTCTTTACATATATATATATATAAATATATATTAGTGTTGGCTTTTATCATGGATGTACACGGACGAATGTGTAGATCATCAGATAGGTGCACAAATATGTTCCATGCCATTGCGGCATTGCGGTTAAAGCTCTTGGGGAGCCAGTCATCCTTTGCAGGGTGGTTTGCTACTGGTCATATCCTATTGAGAGTGTGCATTTAAGGTTTAACGCGCTGTGCTATGTTCGGAGATGTCTTGGACATCGTTCAGTCCTCTGGAGTTCTCCATGGCACTCGTTCATTTCAGCAGCTTCGGCTCCCTACCCAACATCTCCTATTAGGGTTTGACCCACAATCTGTTTTGGAGGATCTGGCTGTAGGGGGCAATATCTGCTGATAAATGCTGGGTTTTCTACAACCAGGTCTTTTTGTCTCAAGATGAAAGAAATATAACTATGTAGTTGTAACTGTCACGCATCATATACGCTTCGGGTTTGTGTCTATGTTCGGGTTTGTGTCTATGTTATGGTTGAGCTAAACAACACCTCCAGCAGTGGGGGTTTTGGGACCGTCACCGCCGTCGGGGACTTTCTGCATCATTTTATGTAGGTTGAAAATTGGTTCTTCGGGTTTGCCAAATCTGATATGTGAGTCATATCCGCGTCGGGCTTGGGTCTGCATTATGGTTGATCTCTCAACATCTCCCACAAGGGCTATGGTTTTTTGTATCAGCCACCGCTGTTGATGGGACTCGTTCCATCAGGTGATGCCAAAGTTTGGGTCATGGGTTTGCCAGCCACCACCGGGACGGCTTGTAACTCTGTTCCCTTACATATCGTTAACTTAACTGCGTTAGGCAAGTTTGTTGCTAGACCATATTTGGGCGGGAACTTTGCGACCCAAACACATCCTGTTCAGATGTAGGAGAAGGGCTTGGGCGAGTTTGTGTTTTTTAGAGATGTGGGTTTTAGACCCAACATCATCTTTAGGGTTTAGGTTCTCTCGGAGGGTTGCGTTTAGGTTGGAGGCTTTGCCACTCATCGGATCATTCCCCATTGTTGTTTCTGTTGAGTTTTTTGTTTTCGGCACACAGGCCCAGTCCCCATTCAGGTTCTGCCGGGTCTGTCACTCGCCATCTTCTTCAAAGCTTAAATAAAGTTTCGGGTTTGTCATCCATCATCTCACATTGGAATTTGGGATGCTTTGGGCCTTGAGGGCCTTTAGTGCTACGGCTAAGACGGCTTTGCCATCCATCATGTTACAGTCAAGCCTTGGGTTGTTTTCATTTGCCACCCAGACGTCAGAATCTGAAATACCTGTGAATCATTTACACCTTTTCGTGTTTAGAGTTTGCCAAACTGCGCTTTTGGGGTTCTTGCGATTCCATCCGATTAACCGACATCGGGCTCTGGGACTCGTTCAGCATGTGTCGGGGTTTAGTGCCTGGTGACCATCATCTTTATGGAGCATCTAATCTTCTACAACTCTGGGTGGAAAAAGGCGTACGAAAGCCTTACAACAAACGTTGAATGCACGCCGCCAGGGCATTACATTCTTCAGAACGTCATGCCCTGGTGGGGTGCCTGAACTGGCATGATTTCAGCAAAAGCTGTCCAACTGCATAAAGAAAGGCATCCATTACAGGCCCAAGGAACCACCTGCCCTCCAGCAAACAACATGGAAATGACGGGCCTCAGGAGGTTGCGTCTTCTTTTTTGCAGAGTCTAGGGTTTCAGACATTTGCTATTTAGGGTTTAGGAGAAGCGGGATAGCATTGGCAGCGCGGAATCGGGAGATGTGGAGCGAATATACAGCATGGGCCGTTCCACGTGGAGAAACCCTTCTCTGGGCTTGGCGATGCTGGATATGAATCTGAGGCCCGAGCATACATCCTGCGCAGACCTAGCTGCTCTAGCTCTGGCAAAAGTGTCCCGCAAGGACACGGTTAGACGGGCAAGATTGAACTTCAGCACCAGACTTTGTGCCCCACAGCTACCGTGACGCAGCGGATTGATTACACCGGATGTACCAAAGTCACAGCATTCTGTCTTATCACAGCTGTTTGTAAAACTCTGAGCAGACGGTCATACTGGACATATATTATGTTGAACTTCTAACTGAAGTTGTTGCGGAGCATCCCGGAAGGAAGCCAAACTCCTTCGGAAACGATCCCTATTAAGAACAGCGAAAATGTTTCGAAATTGCATATTAATGCCCCGCCTGAGATCCAAACTCTGATCGTTAGTCATGCACATACAGTTACGTTGCCTGATCCAGGCCGTCAAGCTCGTTGGTGACTATGCGCCGGAGGAAGCGAGCAACTCAGAGCAGTCAAGTAGAAAGCGCGGATTTAAAGCCTACTTTAGTACTTGAGCAAGCCACCCCAGCCTTGGGCCCAAGAAGAAGCATAACTTGAACACTTCAACCTGGTAAAGCTCTGACGCATCCAGAGCTATCGCTCGAAATGGGACAGCAGCTATTTTGCACTCTTCGCACCAATCCAAGATTCAGCTCTCCGAGCTTTGGATGCCTCCCCACCCACAAGTTCTGTGATAGGCAACTTCGCCCCAAACATTCGATGGCTTTTCTGTGGCTCGTTTTGTAAGCTTGTGAGTCTATGAGGCCATGCAGGCAGCGAACGCTCTGGCAAAGGAGGCGGGCTGCGCGCTCCAGAGAGACAAGCACGAGAAGTTGCTCCTGTCTGCACTAAGTCCTGGGATCGATGGATCGAGGAGGAGGGCGGGGCTGTGGTGGATGACATCACGGTCGTACAGAGCTTAGTCGTAAGTATGTGAAGCTTTCCAGACTCAAGAGCCGAACCCTCCCTTCTCTGCCAGGTGCTTGTCTACCTGAAGTAGTAAGCTCAGACCTCAGATGTGGCTGCGCACCTCGGCACATGAGCACGTCCAGAGATTAGGATCACAAAAAGACAACAGGAGCATGCAGTCAGCAGCGGAACCATGCCAAGAAAGCAAGACTTACGTGATATGCCACGTTAACCCGAATTGATGTGAACGGTGTGTGTTTTGAAAATGCGAAGTATTACTGGCCAGTAGAGGGCTGCCGAAGGCAGATCCTGTTCACCCGGCCCACTGCGGTTAACGTCAGTCTTCCTGTACCACTGCATGCATTGGCATTGGTTCAAGCTTTCCAGAAGATGTCTTCGGGATTGATTCTCCTCATGGTGCAGGAAGCGCGAAGAATACAGGCCTGCGGTTTCGGCCGATGCGATGCTGCCTCAAGTGCACATCACAAGCAACAGCGGCATCAAGGAAGCAGAGTCAGAAAACTGACCTTGCACGTTCGGCCAGCCTTGCAAACGAAATCTGCGGGCACGTGCGACACCACCTGCAGGCTCGATTGAGATTTACATGCCGATTCCCTGCACGTGCGTAGCAAAAGTTGTTTTAAAAATCAATGGTCTTTATATTTTTTAGACCAAATTTTTAATCAAATCAATTTATATTCTTGGAAACTACGTATGGAAGCTTGGCATGGCCATGGCCTCCATCCTATAACTATTTCTATAATAGATTTTCTCGAATTCGTTAATATAATTTTCTATGCGATATATTTAATAATAAGGTAAGATCTTGATATTATATAATTTTCATATTTATAAAGCTATAAGAAATTCGATATAGTATATGATTTATTTATATTCATTTATATAATAAATATATAAATATATATTATGCAATTCTATTGATTCTAATTTAGATTAAATGATTATTAGTTAGTGATTGATCTCAAAATAAATATAGAAATTAATTAAAAAATATAGATTTAAAGAAATTATATATATTTTATATAATTTAAATTATATATATATATATATTAATATTTCATATTTTTCTCGATTATGATTTTAATTTGAAATATTGTTCTTTGAAGAAAATTATCGATTTTAGATTCATAGGTATTAAGATTGGAATTACTATTGATGGGATGAGGCGTTAAATCTCTTATATTTATTCGACGGAAGATAAGGGAGAGGGGTAGAGATTATAAGAATTATTAGGTCTATAATATTAGGTTCTTCTTCTTATATTTTTATATAATTTTCTAATAATTCTTCTCAATTCATATTCTCAAAAAATACATTAGATTTATTATAAAATATATAGAAATATTATTCTTTTATTTCAATAAATTAATTTCTATTCTATCTGAAAATAAATAATTTCTATTTTATTTGAAATTATAAATTAATTTTATATAAAAATTAAATGAATTAAGAAAATAGTCTTTAGAATTATTTATCTAAATATTCTTGGGTCCATCTTAGATATTTTCATTATGA
>CAJNDV010035813.1:0-12174 GCA_905221635.1 Symbiodinium sp. CCMP2456
TATTCATTTGTATTATTCAATTAAAAATCGATCTTTGAAATCTATTTTTTTTAGAAAGAATTTTCACGAAATTAATATTATCTTATATTTATATATTTAATTTTATAATATATGAAATAATTTCTATCTTCGAAATAATAGAAGAATTATATTTTATCTTCCTGTAGTTTAAAATTCGAGAAATTTCACTTATTTATTAATTTCCAATAAAATTTATATGAATCTATATCATTATCATACTAGAATATTCAAGAAATTTAAATGAGTAGTAAGTATTTCATAATTATAAAAAATATATTCAATCTATCAAATAATCTTATTAAATATTTTTTCATGAATCTCTGAATTAGTTATATATTTCAAATTTTTTGTATACTAAAATTAATTGAATTTTCTTTATAAATAGTTTCTTAAAAAATATGTTTGAATCTTGAATCTATTATCTAGATTTATATAGATTTGACGGCTTCCCAAGAAATATACGGCCTATAAGTATTCGGATAGATTATTAGTATATTCTTGGCGGGTGGTCGAATAAATTCAAATTTATTCGTGGCATCGAACTATGGCGTGGAGGCTAGTGAACGAGCCAACCTTCTCGAATTGGACGCGACATATTCATCTTTTGACGATCGAAAGATAGGATCAGCGTTTGCCATCGATGCGGGTGCGCATGAGCCTTCCAGGGGGCACCCGGCTGAAGTGCAATGGCAGTACACGATGGAGGGACCCGGAACAGTATTCCCGAGCCTCTCCGTTCGTGACGCCATCGGGAAGTGGGACAGAAACCTGAAGATGTGCTGATGTTTCAGTGCTTGGGACATGGTTCATACAGACCGTAGGTCAAATCGGCATACTCGCAGTTTCCAAGGGCTGAGAAGGCTGCGCAGCACGCTCATCTCGATCCATGGAGAGCACCGGACCTGAGCGAGTTGTACGTCGAAAGCACGAAGACATTCGCCAATTCATATATGAGGCTTGGCTTCGCCTTCGCTTTGCTCCCTTACCCGAGGAGTTATTAGTTGCCTGCAAGCGCAGATCTATACTCACCTTCGATTGACGAGTGAAGCATCCTTGTTGTTGGTATACCTTGAGAGTGCGAGCTCGCGATCAGGATGGAGGCATGCATTCACGGGGCAGCTGATGAAACAGCTTGGGATGAGAATGAATTCCATCTTGAACTCGAAACTCCGCCAATGTAGGGCTTTGATCCTTGTAGACACCCTTCAGAGGGAACCCTAGAAAACCCTATTCTCCTGCTTCAGGCGCCCCTAAACCCTAAATCCTAAGCTCGTCTATGGCTGAGCTTCGGACGCATCGGCCGTCGGAGAGACGAGGTGACAGGGCTCTGTGCCTTGGCGCAGAAAGTGGAACTCATATCGGGGCCTGAATAATTAGAGACTGGGTACCTTCAAGGGTTCCTTTAAAAGGGGCCTTTGAAATTCGAACAGGCTTTGCGGGAAAATTACAATAAAACTACAATAGCGAACCTCAAATATAGTATTGGCAATTATTTAGGCCCCGGTACACAAATTTTCGGTCCGTTTTCTGGGCTCCTAGGGGAGTATAAGGGCTACTACAAGGTTGAGTACAGGCCCTGAATGATTAGAATAGGGCTCCTTTAAAGGATTCGAAAAGGATTGCTAGGGTGCTATGTTCAGTAGAACAAGCCTTAACGATTAGGAATCAGGTTGGGGTTACACCTTGGTGCAGCGATTATAAGGGCCTATATGGGGATAGTATGTCTACTTCTAGACCCCTTCTTTAATTCTTCCCAAAGCGTCGTAAAACAAGACAAAGAACAGTGTATGCAGGATTTCGGACACCGGATTTCCTTCAGGTTTCCTTTGATGACATGGCATGCACGCTGTCCCGGTGGCTCAGGACGCTTTCTTCACACCAGTCTAGATCACACTCCAAGCTGCAAGCCATCCTTTACTGTCTTTTCTGATAGGTGCAGTTACGACCTGGCCCGTACAGCTGGGAGTCACGCTCCCGGTGTGGACGGTACAGAGTCATTGTACCTGTCATCCAATCTCAGGCCTCCATGCCCCAATGTTGCAGGCTCTAGGATGGGAACTCAACCATCACAACTCCTGCTATCTGTGTGGTCATCCTCATCCTCCCATCCATCTTTCCCTTCATCACATAGTAAACCCTAAACCCTAAACCCACTACACCATAAGCCTCTGCCCAATTCGTGGCAAAGCCTGAATTTCAGGGGCCCGGCCTCGGCGCGGAGCCCCGCGCGGAGGGATACGCAGAGCTGGCGGAGGAAGGCGGCCTGGCTTAGGGTCTTAATAATTAGAACAGGGTTTGGGGGTATATGATACCATCTTTATAATAGGAACCCGCTATTTCCTAAACCCTATTCGAATTATGAAGGGTCTGGGGTGAAAAGTGTCGCATGGGCTCTCTAACGGGGGACCCTTCTGTGGATGGCAACAACACCAGCAGCAGCATTTTCGTACACTGCATGCAGCCCTTCTCGTGTTGCTTGGCAGTGTATCCAGGTTCGCCTTGCCAGAGCCATAGTCTGTAAACGTCTCGCCGTTATGGCTGGTATAAAACTCCAGCCGAGCGGCCCGGAGCCAGTATCTTCCAGTGGCCCACTGCGAGAGGACCTGCACCGCAAGAAAGACGTGTGAAATGCTTCCTCACCTAGAACGCCAGCAAGGGGACAACTTCACCAAAAGAACCACTAGCAGGGGAAAAGCTCCAGCATCATCAGCATGCAACCCGGTCAAATGGCTCCGAGGCACGCCAGGCGGCCAACGAAGGAGCCATCGCAAGGGCCGGGACGGTAGCCTTAGCTTCAAGACACAGAAACTGTGTTCGGCATGGCTTCGACGGGTGGACTTCAACACGACCATGACCCAATTCCTGCCTTCTGAAAGCTGAGTTCCTGAGAGAAAATATGCTTCAGAATACACGGCAGCTGCTGTGCACCCGGACATTTTTGGAATCTACGTCTCATTTTCGAAAGCAGCATCCCAAGATCGGATTTAGATCTTAGGCCCTGAATGCCAAACTTCATACTACGGCTCGACGCTCGGGACTCGGCTGTGCTTCCTCCTCTCCGCAGCCTTTGCCATCAGAAGATTTCCGCTTTCATAATTAGGTAGTAGTAAGGGTTGCCAGGGGTTACTACTTGGCAAAGAGTACGGTTCCTGATCTTGGACATTCGTGGCTGGCCGCCTTTATGCTTTGCTGGTTACGCTTGTCCAAAGCATGCACAGCAAGTCGTGCTGGTCCTCGTAGACTTCCAGCTGCGATCGTATTCTGTCGACCTGCTTCGTGCCAGGGCATTTTCTCGAGTGGATGCAACCAGCCCTGACACGTTTCAGCTGCGGCCCACGGCCTCGTCATCGCGCGAGGCGACCACGTCGCAAAGCTCCTTGCAAGGACCCTACCTAGAGCCTCGATGAGCCAAGATCGCCAGAGCTACGTTTGGAGTCCTCGATCTCCGCTCGCTGTCTTTCGTGATCAGCTTGGAGGTCTCCCAGCTCCTGCTCCCTGGTAAAAGAAATCCAAACTCTTCTGCAGATGCTTACGGTCAACGCGTCAGCATCCAAGGTGCAATAGACAGGCGCTGCATGTTCTCCCGGATTCACCCAACTGTGCATGAGCTCGATGGGCACTTGGAAAACCAAGGCCCGCCTCCTTGTTTGTTTCAATGTTCCCAGGTCCCAAAGTTGCATGTTTTGCATCGGCACTTCACCTCCCTCACACTTCCCCCCAGAACTGCCCCGTCCCCCCCCCCTCCCCCTCCCCCCCCTTGCGCCAGAACCATATTCTGATATGCTTTCCGCTCAGGGAGTCGACTGCCCCAACGGACACAGGTCAGAGGTTACAAGTAGGTCAGTAGAGCTCTATGGGACGGTCTGGCCTTCTTGCGAGGCTTGTGTGCTTCTCCACCAGAGAGGCTTCGGCTACAGCCAGTTGACTCTCCTGCGGGAAGGCTGCAGGCTGCAGTACAACAGCAGCAGAAGCTAGAGTCTTGGACGTCTGACGGAAGGGAGCAATTTGCCCTGGGCTTCTGCTGCTCGATGCCGAATCTTTCGTCGCAGAGGGCTCCTTCTCTTGGAGATGCTTCTGCTGAAACACGTTGAGCTCCCGCAGCTTGCGTGTCTGCCAGCAGGCAAATCAAATAGGAACTGATAAGTCCCGAAATCTACTTATATAGCTGTACTCACTATATGACCAACTATCAGCCAGATGTGCATGAATCATGTGGCCTTTGCCATGCGTTCAATCTGCAGGAAGACACTCGCTTCGGTTCCAAAGCTGGTGCAGTCATCGCAGCTGCCCACGAGCCATGAACCCTACCGGAACCCCGAAACATTGCCCCTGGATGAGATTTCGTGCAGAACTATCTTCGCTCATGGCACAGGCATGTGCTGACAGTTGTTGCCACAAGGTCTTGTCAGCCTGAGCATCCAACATGGCTGTTCATGCGATGTTAAATAAAGAAGCAACGTAGCCTCTCTGCTCACATCAGTGATCTATGGAGTCAGTATCAACTCAGGCAGCTCTCGGGTATCTAATGTTCCAACTGGATCGAATAGAATTGTCGCAAGTAGCTTGCCGGACAAAATCGGCTAATTCTTTATAGCCGTCACCGTCAAGCTTGTGCTTACGTAATAACAGGTAGCCTCTTCGCGCAGGCGATTCCGCTCATCATTGAGCCGATCACGGTCAGCTGTGGTGCGCAGAAGCCTGGCATTCAACCGGCTGGCCCAGGATGAATAAACCCTAAACCCTAAAAGCCCTAAACCCTAAACCCTAAAGGAGGTCTGATCCAATTTCTAGGCCGGTAAGCCAGGGGATGCCAGACTGAAGGTGCCCGAAACCGTAGGAGGTACCGTGTGCCGCTACCTGCAATTCAAAGACGGGAGAGGCAACTGGAAGGTCCCTTCTCTGAGCAACACTCGAGCCCAAGACGATACTCCTGCAGAAATCGGAAGCCCCTGCCACAGCAAAGACGTGGCTGAGAAGCTCTTCCCGCTGCTTGCTCACCAGATCCTTGCAGCGCTCCACCATGGGAACAGCGGATCACAGTCAAGAGGTCACGACCCGGCTGGGTTCCTGAGGTACAGCCTATTGTGCTGAGCAACAACCTTAACGCACGGTAGCCCTAAACCTCGCCAGCAGTCCTTCTGCTCGTTTTGGTTTGACAGTTGCGCACATGTCCTGGCCGCATACTGTCAAAGAGCAACGTGCTGCAAGGAAGTCTGGGCCGTTGGCCGCAGACCTTTCAAACCAGGTGCTTACGTGTCAGCTGATGGCACAAGCTAGCCGGAGCGTCATGTCCAAGACCTGGGCGGATGTTCATGAAAACAGCATACAATCTTGCACTTGTGAGGATCAAAGGATCACTCGTGAACCGGATTCAGTTTCGAAGTCACAGATGTTTGGGCCTAGCCCCAAAGTCTGAGTCCAGTCAGAACCAAACCGTCTGTAAAGTCTGTTCCTTCCCGTAGATTCGTAGTTTTGCACCAAACCTTCTTTTGCTCCGGCAGTACTGGGCATTACATTTTGAGACAGCTTGAACGGGGGTTGCTTCGAGAGGATGACTCGATTTTTGAAGTGTCAAAAAACGTCACCGACATGCCCCCCCATGGACACTAGTGATGCAGACCCACCCTGGGTGTCGTTCTGATCTAGTCGGCGCAAAGCTTGACAAGGGCTCACTAAAAATCGTTGACCTTTGCAGCGGTTTGATCACAGCTGAACGAGGACATCTGCAGAGGAGGGGGTGAGAGTGGGAAGCAATGCCCACCAGAAGCACTTATAATCGACTGACATCGTAAAGGGCTCCGTCATGTTGGCTGGATTCAGCCGCTTGCTTCGTGACTGGAATACTACTTCAAGGTTCTGGTAACTCTAGTATAGGGGCCTAAATAACGAGAGCGGGTGTCGGGATACCGTGATTGTACTAAGGATCCCTGCGGAATAGTGTCGGTTTACTGGATGCCTGAGTCGCGAGCATTTTGTTGCTTGGATAGCACATCAGAAAGGTCCCGAACGCGAGCGCATTGCTCTTCTAGCTGCTGCTCTTTTTCATCCAGGTCCTTAGAAGCACACTCCGAGTGGTCACTTTCCACGGTGTGAAAGCTTTTCTGCGACGGGAACCCTTTCACTCAGAGTCTAAAACCATCGCATACTCGCCACTTAGCAACGCTTTGAGGCAAACATTCGAGAACCACTGCTGTTCAGGGGCCATTTCTGCTTGCAAGAGCAGCTGTCGAAGCTCCTCTGCCTCACTCTCCTCGTCGTCGTCTTCCTCCTTCGAGTAGGGACCAGCTGTGGGGATGGGCGACAGCAGCACGATCCAAACCAGGGCGAGGGATCCAGGAGAGAAGCTAAAGCGGGATTCCATAGCCAAGGTCAGTCTCAGGCTTAAAGAGTTGAAGCTGTAAAGCCTTAGGTAGCTAAACCGCGTCCTGTAATGAACGGTTGCTAGCTCCCAACGACTTGACTAGCCTGCCTGTCGAGTCAGCTCTGGACAAGAATTTCCACTACTATACTCTTCGTCTTCCTGCTTCTCGTCCTTCCACTCGTCCTGCCCTGCCCCAGTGTTCACCACCATTGATCATCGTCTTCGTCACATTAAATCATTACTGTGCGCCGCCGCCCTTTCCCAGAAATATGTCAACCGGAATGGCAGCTTTGGGGATCATTTCGGATGCTGCGTTCCCTCAGCTTGTGCCCTGGATGCACACTAGAAATCCTGAACAGGCTGCGACAAGGGAGGGTGAACCACGAATGAACCTCCTGGGCAATGTCACAGGGCTCTAGTAGTCATGTAGAATTTTCCTAGTCGTCGAAGACAAGCTTGTTATCAACCGAAAGACCCTCGAACAGCAGGCCCTCCTGTTACCGCCGAAGACTGAACCATGCCCTCACCTCCCCCGCACTAGACAGAAGGATTACGAGACTGACGGGCCTCCTTGATGGACTTGTCTTGGCCCTTGTGACCATCGGCAAGCCGTCCAAGTAATTCTACATGCTCCTTGGGCAACGTGACTGGAAATCTTAATTGGACTGGATTTAATGTCCTTGCACTTGCTACTGCTGTCCGCCTCCTAGTCCTAGCACCTCCTGACCACCACAAAGTGACTACTACTACTACTACTACTACTACTACTACTGCTACTGCTACTGCTACTGCTACTGCTACTGCTACTGCTACTGCTACTGCTACTACTACTACTCCTATTCCTTCTCCGACGGCGACTACTACTACTACTCCTAATGGTACTACTGGCACTACTGCTGCTACTGCTACTTGTGCTACTGCTTCTACTTGCGGGAGCTGCTCGCCCATGCAAAATGTGCGTTTCGCTCGGTTTGTGACCCACGACCGTGTCGCATTGATAAAACCAATGTCTCCAAACGCACGGCCCCCTACGCGCACCGCCACCTAAAGCTGCTACTACTACTACTACTACTACTACTACTACTACTCCTGCGGCTGCTGCTGCTACGACGACGACGACGATTACTACTACTGCTGCCACTACCAACACTACCCGTTACGACTACCACGACGGCTGCTGCTGCTTCTACGAGGACGAGAGTCTTTCAAGTAGTAGTAGTAGTAGTAGTAGTAGTAGTACCACTCTTGCTGCTACCGCTGCTGCCTCGCAGCATGGCCAGTCTTATGTACTCATACATTGCATGTAACTATCAACACCGCAGTGCAGCTGGGAAGCCACGATGTCCGCCCAGGAGCAGTTCAGCTCAAGGCCCAGGATGGACCGTAGCGTCTGCAGCGTGAGCTCCTGCTGAGTCAGAAGCCAGACTTTACATGTTAGATGAGCCATATATGATGTATATGTTATAGTATATGGTATACGGCAGAAGCAATATATTGCTGCTGACATGGAACATCTTGCTGCAAGTCTTTCATGGAACCCCAGCAATCCTAGCTTGCTTCGTTGCATATCTGAGTGCCGCACGAACTTCGCGCGAAGCGTGCCGAGCTCCTTAGCTGCTTCTTTCCAGATCGCACAAGGACACCCAAAACACATGCGCATAAGTCAGATAGTGCATATCTATATGTATATATATATATATACATACATGTATGCATGTGCATGTTGATGACTGTTGATGTACTTGTGTATATAATATATATATATATATATATGCAGTTGTATGTCTATATACATATATAGTGGGGTACATATTATGAATAAGTTATAAATATACATATATATTTATATGTATAAAAATATATACATATTGTACATATGTATGTATATAGATACTCCAGTGCCTAGCACGCCGGGCAAGCCCTACTGGTAGCACATGCTGGGCTTTTAAATCAAGACCGAGTCAACGCCCAGTCAAACTGATTCCCTGCAACTTGGCCCGCGTCTTCTTGAATAGATGACAAGCTGTTTCTTATTGCTGCCTGTCCCCTAGCATATTCACTACATCCGCAACCCTAAAGCCCAAAACCCGACAGACCTAAACTCTAAACCCCCAAAAACGTGCCCCTTACGAAGGCCTGTTAAAACCGTATCAGAAACCTCACAAACCTCATTTCGAACACAACGACAGTAGAACGTTATGGAACCCATGCTGAACAACCCTTGAAGGAACCTAAACTTTAAACCACATCCTAAAAGCATGGAAACCCTGTACAAAGCCGACAATGCATTTGCAAGACATCGAACCTGACCTCGGCAGCCGTTAGAGACCCCTATCGTACCCCGTATAGAACGACAGCAAAAAACGATGAACGAATCATAAGACACCCTTGTAGCACCCCTGTATAGAACTCTTAAAGGGATCCTAAAACCATAATGGAGGTTCAAAAAACCGCTTATGGCACCCGTTATGGAACCCCTTATAAAGCCTATACAACCCTAAGAAAGACCTGAGACACACAATTGTATCGCCGTATAGAAACCTTAAAGGAACACTAAGACTGTGTAGCAAACCCTAAACCTAAAAGCTCCAAGACACCTTTTACATGCCCTTTAAAGATCCCCCACACACACACACTCACGAATCCGCACCGCCCACCTACAAAATCCCTAGCACCCCTCAAGTAGACCCTCATAGAACCCGTATAGGAACCGAATCGAACAGGAACCCTAAACTAGGCGAAGTCTCCCCCAGCAGCAGCGACCGCTCCTTCCGGAGGCGAGCGAGCTCCTTTTCTGGCTGTGACTCTCTTTGCGAGGAAGCTTTGGCTCTGGCTTCTCGACTCTGAAAGCTTCGGCTTGCAGAAATCAAGTCCTACCCTGCAACTGAAGCTGTCGAGTTTAGACATGGGGGTTTCCGAACATAGGGGACCCGCATGTAGTCTACCGCAAATAGCAGGATCTCTATTATAAGGATCCCCAAATAAGGTACCCTAATTTTCGAAAACTCCCACATGCCCCGAAGATACAAAGTAGCAACTCGAGCTCTTCGCTAAGGCCGCTGAGGAACTCTGAAGCTTGAACAACACCTTGTCGCTGTTGCATGGTTAGTTTCATGGTGCGAACCCCTACTTGGGGGTTTCCGAAAATAGGGGACCCTAATATAGTACCCTTAATAATAGGATCCTTATTATAATAAGGACCCCAAAACAAGGTACCCTTAATTTTCGGAAAGTCCTACTTCTGCAGAAGATCCTCAGTCATTGTCAGTTCGGTAGCCTTCGGCTTGATCCACAGCTGAGGATGACTCGGGGTATACACACATACTTGGAGGACCATGGGACTTAGTAACTGGGGTTATAAATAAGGTAACTATAACTATAACCCCAATTGGGGTACTTATAACCTTACTTACTAAGTTACTTACTAAGTCCCATGATCCTCCAAGTAAATTATGAGTGTGCGACCCTCTTACTGCAAAAAATAATAGCGATTGCTAGCACTGGTCCATCCCCCCCCGGAGGGAACTTGGGGATTCAAGTCACATGCCCAGGGCTGAAAGAAAACCCACGGCCTGACATGTGGGTGGTTGTCAAAATTATGGTCCCTTTTTGGGTCCTTATTATAGTACGGCACCTAATATTTAAGGTACCCCAAAAGGGACCATAATTTTGACAACTACCCATGTCAATCTTCGCCTGCCTCCGGGCTCTCGCCCGAATCAGCTTCCATGGGATTCCGTGCACAGGGGGTCTGGCGGTTTCGATGGGCTTGGTATTGGGTTTCAGGGAGTCTGTGTGACTGCTTCTGCTTTAGGGTATGGGGAGGGCGCTGGTCTCGAGCAGTCCCTGTGCGTGCGTGTCGTTTTGGTATGTTTCTGTCAGTCCTTTGTTGGGTTCTTTGGGTGTAAATCTGGACGTAAATTCCGAGGTGCTTGCTTCTGCGAGGCTGAATGACTGCGGGGTCAAATGCAAATGTCAGGCTCCTGGATTTGCCGTCCTACCAACCGAGCTACACAGCATTGCTACAAAGCATTTCTGCGATTGCTTGGTTTGTGCTTTGTTTGTTTTCTCGGTTGGTCTTGAGTCCGTGCTCCCTTGCCAGCCAAAGCAGTCAAGACGTTCCTGAATGCTCTGTCCCCGCAAACCACGTAGCCTCAGCAGGCAGGTGCGTACTTGCCGCAAGTACGGGTATCAGTTGTCATGCACCTGAACGCTTCAAGCAGCTAGGATTTGGATCGATCCTAGGACAGCCATCGCCGCGACACACGTCAACCCTAAGAGAATGCAAATCCTGGAGTTCTCGCACACATGCAGAATTATTATCGCTAGATGCTTTGTATCAGCTCTGCTGTGCTGCATAAGTCCGTGGCTAGTACATCATGTCATGTCATCCGACTTTTCGCAGAATGCGCTGGCCATTATCGGGTCACATGACCTTTGCAGGCCATGCAAATCGTGCAAAGCTGAAGAGGCCTCCCGCTCTGCACACAAGATTTCTACTGGTGAGTCCACACGGACAATGGTCAAAAGGCATGGGTCGCTGTTCCGACCCTATCCCCAATTTCAAAAAATGCCGGAGCTTCTGTCGACATTCAGCCTGCAATGAGTCAGTGAAGAAAGAGTCTCCGCATGTCTCTGCTCTCGTTTCGGTGTGAGCCTATCCACTACTGCCTATACAGAGCACTCGGAGAAAATTGCCTGCCTCGGGATCTGCCTTTGCCCCGAGAAGATTTTGCATCGCCTGCGCTGGTGTTTCGCGTGGGATCCTACACTACACTCGACTTCTCTTCGCCGTGTATGGTCCTACCGCTCTTATCCTTTCCGGCCTCTCCACGCCTGTGAAGCGTTGGTGGAGGAATTCCAAGAATCCCAGCCGGAATTCCATCCACTGTGCTCTGATCCAGATCTGTTTGAGTAGCCATTTTTCGCACCTCGCGAGCCCTGCTTGTCCCACGCTTCGTATCCGGACTCTTGCCATGCTTTGCCGCGGCTGCCAGCCTTTTGCCAGCCCTCCTCCACCTGGACAGCCGAAGTAGGAAAGTTGACTCCAAAATTTCTTGCTCTACGAGTTTACAGTATGTATACACAAACATATGTATGCAAAATATGATGCATATACGCGCACGTGTACGTGATGCGTGTTTTTTGCATCGACATTGTTGCTTGAAGGAAGTTCAGCCGGTAGGCCTTTTGATTTACGAAAAGGCACCTAAAGCAACTCTGCGGAGAGTGTTTAGTGGACTACCGTATCTTTATATTTAGTATTTAGTGAATATTATATATATATATATATAGAGAGAGAGATAGGTTTTTTTATGAAGTATACAGTGTATGTTTCGCATGTACAGAGTCTATGTGTATATGTGCATGTGTACACAGATATACATACACACATACATGCATGCATGTATGTGCATACTACAGTCAAATATATAGGACATTATATTAAGTCGTGTTCTATAATATACTATCATATTATAGAATCGCGTACTTGACAATATTACACTATACAAAACTATGTTATATGACAATATGCTTTGTTCTATTGCATTACTTTATTCATTTATTCTATATCGTATACTACATTATATCATATTTTATTATTTTGTATATTATACTATGTTATATATTATATACATTCACCCGCCACTTTGCCATTTTTCCCTTGCCTTGGCCTCCTGCTCCGCCCAGTCTCCCGAGCCTCGGTCGAGGTCATCCGCTTGATTTAGTGGCCTTAATGAGGTTGAGGGTTTAGGGGTTTAGGGGTTTGGGAGAGTTTAGGGTTTAGGGTT
>CAJNDV010035814.1:0-10098 GCA_905221635.1 Symbiodinium sp. CCMP2456
GTAATAGTAGTAGTGGTAGTAGTAGTCGTCGTCGTCGTCGTCGTGGTCGTAGTGGTAGTGGTAGTGGTAGTGGTAGTGGTAGTAGTAGTAGTAGTAGTAGTAGTAGTAGTAGTAGTAGTAGTAGTAGTAGTAGTGTTAGTGTTGTGGTAGGAGTAGTCAGAGTAGTCGAAGAAGAAGCATTTGCAGTCGCCTTTTCGATTCTTTCCGTGTGAGGCTTCTGCGTGCTAGACTGCGGCTTCAAGGACAAGAAGAAGGATCGACCGCGTTACGATACGTTGACATTTGATTCTTTTGAGGATTGGGGATCTTGTGGTTCCGGGCCCACAAAGTAAGACCACCATGACGAGGACGACGAAATGGTTGCTGTTGCTGTTGCTGCTTTGACAAAACTGAGCCCAGGATGTCCTGGAGAAGGCAAGGGCCGATGCGGCAGCCTTGGACGAAGCTGAGGCTTTTTACCGGCCGGAGGACTGAATTTGCATCCTTGGGGTCAGAAAGGGTCAGAAATTATGGTGATGCTGCTGATAGTGGTGAAGATGGCAGTCGAGATTCTGATACCTGGGATGATCATGCTCCTCCATGGCGATCGTGACAGCGGGGCATTCCGTTGAAGACCATGTGGTTGATGCCCATCACGACCATCATCATCATGTAGAACTAGCAACATCAATGGTGGTAATGATGACGGTAATGATGATTTCAATTATTCCCCTAATTGATGGAATCTTCAACTTCTTGTCCTATTGAACCCCTTTGCCTCTGAGCAGTGTCCGTCCTTGAGGAGCTCGTTTTCACGGGCCTCTTTGGCGATGAGGGCTCTGCACCTGGGTTGCAAAAGAGATGACACTGCGGCTCTCTTGGCGGTTTTCGTATCGACATCGTTTTCAGATTTGGAACCGCTTTAAGTATGGTTGCTGTAGTCTACTTGAGCTCTCAAGCCCGACTGCTTCGTGGACTAGCGGCCCTAATTGCACGGGCCGAAACGCTTCCAGTAAGGTTTAATGATTGATACATGAGTGAAGAAGGGATCGGTAGGGCGCATGGGCAGCATTCGTCGCGACCGAAGTGTCCTAGCCAGAGTCGAAGCAGCATTTCGAGTTTGCCACTGGAGAACGCAGAATGTATGTTCCGCGGCATTGTGGCGGCATGTCGCTGCTTCAAGGCCCGCATCGCGCCGCTAAACCTGCGGGAGGAGCCAGAGCGGGAAGGCTCGGGGCCTAGCCGAAACCGAGTTTGGGACGTCAGGACGTGGGGGGTTTAGGGCTTAGGGCATCAGCATTGCAGTCCTCGAGGTGAAGGGCTCTCAGCTGCAGGACATCGGCTTGGGTCATTTCTGGGGCTGGCGAGAAATTAGATTCTTGAGCCTTGGAAGCTGTGTGCGAGGGCCCAGAAGTTGTGTATGCCTTCCACTTTTGTTGGCAGTTAAATCTGTACTTGCAGTGAAATTCTGGAGTGGGTACCCAAGCAATCCCTTTACCCAAACTTTTACGGATCCCTGGGAGCTGCATCAACTGTCACGCTGGGGGGCATGCCACTGCCCTGGTGCACCTAAGCAGATTGATGGTTAGAGCAAATGTTTGCCTCATGTTTGCCTACTATTTCAATGCGCTTGCACTTCCGCAAGGTGTGTGAATTCAGTAAAGATCGGTTCGCTGTGTTGCTTAGAACCCGCTGAGAGAATTGTTAACGGTGCACAGACAAACACGTAAATTTCAGCAGGTGGGGTACACGTGCCTCGAAGCCTGAATGAACAGGTCTGAAAGCCATCGATGCCGAGATGACTGAGCTTGCACAGGCTTTTGGGATTCCTGAAGATCAGTTGCACCGCCCCGAACCAACCACCATAGTAGTGTAGGGGATTGGGGTTTCATGAGTGTGGCGTCATTGGCTGGGTATCGCGCAGCTGCGCGGCCGTAGCAAGCGAATTTTCCACTTTTCGCTTGATGCTCAGCTCGATAGAGTGCAGGGCTTAGGGCTTCTCATAAACAAAGTAGTCGATGACCCCCTGGCTCTAAAAGCTCTTGACAGGTCACGGCGCCCTTCATCTCCTTCAAGATGGGCTTAGAGATCGTCTCCAGAGCACGAGCACTTTGACCATCTTTGGCCCAGAAACTTTGTTGAGGTTACAACGGCAAGAGGAATATCCCGAATGATAGCTATGGGCAAGCTGAACCACAAACGGCTAGCAAAGGCGAAAGCACAGTATTACAAGCACAAAGGCTGCATGGCTAGTGACAGTGAGACCTATCGTCTCACAGATATCATCCTTTGCATGGTCGTTAACATGTTTTACCGCCGTCACCATCGTCCTCATTATAATTATCACCAGCACCAGCACCAGCACCAGCACCAGCACCAGCACCAGCACCAGCACCAGCACCAGCACCAGCACCAGCACCATCATCATCATCATCATCATCATCATCATCATCGTCGCATCATCATCATCATCATCGTCATCGTCATCGTCATCCTCCTCATCATCAACGTCATCATCATCATCATCATCACCACCATCATCATCATCACCATCATCACCATCATCATCACCACCATCATCACCATCACCAGCACCACCACCATCATCATCATCACCTCCTCCTCATCATCATCCCCATCACCACCATCATCCACCATCATCAGCATCAGCATCAGCATTTTCAGCATCAGCATTATCAACATCATCAGCATCACCAGCATCTTCAGCATCATCAGCCTCGTCAGCATCAGCCTGAGCATCGGCATCATCAGCATCATCGGCATCATTAGCATCATCAGCATCATCAAAATCATCATCAGCGTCGTCGGATCGTCGCATTACCGTCTTCATCGTCATCGCCAGCAAGTCCAGCATCAGCATCCTCATCACCATCATCATCAGCAGCATCACCGGCCCCGTCACCAAGGTCAGAAGCCTATGCAGAGTCGTTGCAGAAGTTCTGGCTACGGCTTAGAGAAGGTTTGGGATAGTTGGGGCTCAGAAGTCGATATGCCAGCGACGGCTTCTTCAAGTTGTGGTGGCATTGCAAAAAGGCCCAGTCCAAAGCCAAACCTTGAACTTTCAATCGAATATGCGTGTCCACGCAGCCTATGCCCTTCAATCCTCGGCACCTCAACTCCCGAATGTGTTTCGACACAAATGCCATGGCTCAAGACTTCGCTGGCCGAGGCTGTGCTGCATGAGACCGGGCCGCTCGAGGGGGTCATACAGAAGCTGACCCCCAGCGAGGCCTTCCACCGCGACCATGTGTCAACTTAACTTGGCAGAATAAGTGTACTCATAGATTATCAAGACTGAGCATAGTATGCTCCGAAGTTCTATGTATGTAGCACGGTTCAGGTCATTGCAGTGAAAACTAGTGGTACTGCGGCAGATGAAGCGATCGTATGTGCTGCATCTACAGCCTTTAGCATATCTTTAAACGCAATTGTACAGAACGTTGGAGGATGATCATTGGTTGTCCAGCGTATTACAGTATGTTAAATGCACGATGTGAACTCGAAGGTTCATGTTGCACGAGCTCACCAGTCAGGCATCGATGTGGCTGAACGACTTTCGCTTCGGGCGGGTGTCGGGCTCAATGCGAAATCATGGAGATTCACCAGGTCGTTATCATTATCGTAGCTGTGGGCGGAAGCAGTTGCTAGTACTAATAGTCTTTGTAGCAGCAGCAAGATGACGAGTCTCGGCTGAATCAGCAGCAGGAGTTGGCATAGCATCAATGGGCACGCACATGGACAGGCCTTACGGGTTCAAGACCTGTGAAACATACATGCTCGAAGTATGAAGGCCCAAGTCCCAAGCTTTCAGGCCGAGCGTGAAACAGCACTGCCAGTTGCCCTCGGCCCGACCGAAGCTCCTCGTCACACTTTCCTGTTCTGTCCCATCCCTCTCACCTATCTTCGCGACCAACACACCGAGAGACCCCATGACACGGACTTGTGACTCAGCAACAAAAACTGGAATCAAGGTTTGGGTCATGCAATGTTTAATGAACCAGCTCAATCTCTCTGAAGCAATGCCGCGTTTGCAATCGAATACGCTCCATCGCTCATGTCAACGACGTCGACCAACATGGTTGCATGACCGCGGTAACAGGGGTCGAAAACTGCCCGACGGCTCGACTGGGAGGCGATCTCCCGTCCCCTTCATCAGGATTCACGCAGGAGCCTTGCCGTAGCCGAACGAGGTGCACCGAGGTTGGAGGCAACGAAGCTTGGTCGACAGCTTTTGGGGCGCCTGGAACGGACGCGTTCAACGTCGACGTGCTTAACATTGGATAGGCCGTCTTTTCGGCATCCTTGCCGGTCGGGCAGGTGTCTTTGGTGAGATGCTCGGGAGGGTCATAAGAATGGGGATCAGCCCTTCGATCGGCTCGGTGCATGCGATTGAGTTCAACATGCGCTTGGGCCTAGTCAGGACTTGCTTTCCACGACACCTGCAAACTCGTTTAGAAGGCAAGCACTGCACATTTTTGCGTGTGCTGACGTCTTGGTCGAAAGCGGGCAACCATGCGTGAGCTGGGGCCCGATCGGGAAGTGATCTGGATCTGGCACCCCCAGTTCACTCACGCAACATCAGGTTCTCCGCTTTCGACCAGGACGTCACGTCCTTTTCGGATGTCGGCGTTGGTTGCTCGCCTTCGAGGCAAGAGGGTTCTCGTGGAGAAGAGGAAGAAGCGGCTCAGGAACAAGCGGCGTGGACAAAGGGCAAGGGCTTCGTCGAATCTCACGTGGTGGTGCCTTTCTTTGGGTGAGGACCTGCCGCAAGCAAGGTTGGCGATCATTACGATGCCAAGATGCTGCTTCTGAATCTGGTCGTCTGTAAGTGGCTCTTCCTCGACGTCGGCTCGGACAACTGTCTAAGTGCTGACAAGTGCGGACGTATAGTCCGGACGCCGGTACGACTGTCTCCTCGAGATGTCGGACTTGTTCTGTGGAGTGGATGGACACCGTATGTCGAGCCCGTGATCGATTGAGGCGTGGCACAGTGAGGTGGAAATGGGTGAGCAACTTCAAGAGCCCCATGGATTAGAGGCAGCCTGATCGCAACTTGGTGCGGAGTGTGTTGGTATTTGGTCAGAGCCCGGTTACCACTGCGAAGACCTCCGGCAGTGGCTTGACCGCTGACACACATGCCATTTAAATTTCTTCTTTGCTTATCTGCCGTTCTGGCCTCGAGGGCAGGCAAGGCAGCAGGACCCTAGTGCACAGAATAGATCTCTGGCCAATTGATGATGCGGCACAGTCTCTTCACATGATGAGGGATCAAACTTTGCAGATCCTGTTCCATGAGACGAAAGCTCAGGTATGTGGGTGGGGGATTCAGTGCCAGTGGGTCAAGCAGGAGAGGGCTTCTTGCAGTTCAGGGGTTCAGGAAGATCCGCCGACTTTGCAGGGTTTTTCCAGCGACAACTTTTGCTCTACACCTCGAGCCAACCCGAAAGCAAAGTCCGTCTTTGTCAGGTTTAGGCCTGGGACTCACGGTTTCGAGGGCATCAGCTGTTTGTTAGGATGTCGAGGTGATGGGAAGAAGTATGTCATTGGTGAAGTGTAATAGCTGCTGGCCGCAGGTCTAGACTTAGCAGAAATTTCCTAACCTCCAGCCAACCCCACTGCAAGGTCCTGTGTGTTGTGTGCATCGGCCCGGGCTACGGTGAGATGGAGCTGAAGCCGTATGCCGAGGTCGCTAGGGCCAGAATCACGTGTGTCAGGCGAGGCGATGTAGAGTGCAGGTGCCGTCGATTCCCGATGCAGTGGACCACGAATCGCATGTGTCTGCATGCAGGCGAAGGTTTTGCGTCAGGATTGGGTTCGAAGTTTGACAATTCCCGTCAGAACAACAGCGCACAGGGTGCCAAGTTTCGAACTCCAAATCCGCACCCCGCCTCTCGAACCCCCGTGCCCTCGTGCGCAACCCGCCAACCCGAACTCGAACTACTAGCCGTGGTGGTGTCGTTAGATGTAGTTAGTGTAGTTGTGACGGATGCCAGGCTAGAACTCAAACTTCGACCTGAACCAGTTCCCCACATTCTGGGTCACGGCATGGGGAGAAAAGGGAAGCTCCCGATATCTTCCAGTGCCCTCGTCTTTCGAAGCATCTAGGGCATACAGCCAATAGCCGCGCGCCAGGAGGAGGCGAAGGCTTTGAAGGTCACAGCTGTCCCCGGGACAGCCGGGGCCTCAAGCTCAGGGAAACCTTGTGCTGGCGCTACAGGTTAACCGCCTTGCCATGTCCGATACCGTACACTGTACACATGTGCCAGTTCTGGTTTCCTAGCTTTCAGAAGCCCAGCTTTGCAAGGCCCAAGCCCGGTTTCTTGCGCCCGAATTCCACCCCCCAGAGCCGACAGTGTCACTAGTGTCCTTAAGAGCTCCGGCTTGCACTTGTACAGCCAGGTGTTAAGCTGCATCACTGTTGCGACAGGCAGTTTTTGCATTCGGTTAAATTGGGCGGTTATCTCATTGTGCTACTCGATCCAGGTGCTGATGATACGATCCGACAAGCTTCGTGTGAGACACCTCTGCCGGACGCGGACGCTACTGCTCAGCTGCTTGGTGAGCCATTGGAAGGTTCCAGCATGGGACTGTTCTGGAGGCAGAACCCTGCAAAAGAGATCTTGAGTCGAAACACCAAAGATTAAGATGAGCCGTACATGCTGGTGCCACAAAAAGTTTTACACGGAGCAAAATGTTCATGTAGCTCCAAGAGAAGCACATACCTGTAGAAACACCGTCGATGGTTTCTACGGCATTCAAAACTCGGGCAGACACGAACGACCTGACCTCAAGTCCTAGAGTCCTAGAATGCCAAGTCTCGTCGAGGCTGCAACCTGCAAGCATCCGGCGGTACCAACGCACGGCTGGCACCCAACCCCTGTGCTGCGAAGCTCCAGGCTTCGGGTGGGGCCTCAAGGGTTTGAGTTGGGAAGCTTGCAAAAACGGCTTTGCAGTGTAGTCTAGGGAGCCAAGAGGTCTCCAGGTCGAGGGTTTTGGTTCGATATTCTCGAATTTCTCTGGCACTGTAAAGGCTTGTCAAGGCTTTCTCTGGAGCACGGCACTCTTCTTCAAATTAACACGTCAACTTGGAATGACGGCTTCGATCCGCGTGATGCGACCGAGCCTGCGTTTGTGTTTTTGGTGGTTTCGAGGTGTCGGGCTCAACTGTGTGGGAATTGAGACTTCAGCATTCTCGTGAACACATCCGCACTTCCCACAGGCTTAGCCTGATGATGGGAAAGCATCCGGGTTTTCCAGATTTGTAGCACTTTTTCGCGAGCGCATCAAGACAGAGCCCTGGGCCCGAAGAGAGATTCTGGGGTCATGAACAAGACTAGGTTCGATTGCCAAGCATCTTCAAGACAGACTTCAAGCACTTGCGGTGTAGCAGCCAGATGAGTTCCTGTCATATCATTTCATCTGAAGCATCCGCAGCATAAATTGTAGTTTTTTAGCCTACACGCTTGCTCACCTCTCGAAAGATTTCCAAGCTGCCCCTGGAGCCCAGGTGTGGCTTGACGAGCGGCTGCACAATCTCAAACAAGCAGCCCCTGGGCAAAGTTACGGGGGTTTCCTATGCCAGAAAAAAACTCTGCCACTCTGGGATGCTGCGGAAGGTCGTTGCTGGCTTCAGCACGGACCTCAAACCCCACGCTTGCAAGCCTTGCTTCTTACAGATACTACTTACAAATTCCGAACCCCAAACCTACATCAGCTTATATCACGAACTTCCAGGAGACGGAAGACCGCCGTGCCGAGCTCCCTCGCCACCTGCGCCTGGCAATGCACCGTGGCGAAAACCGCAGCACCAGGCTGTTTAGTAGATTTGAATCTTTCGTGGCTAGGCTGTTGAGTTTCTTGATGGTGCTGCTTTGAGAGGAGGGCCTGGTATCAAACTCAGTCTTTGACTGTTGAATCGGTAATCTGGCTTTCCTGGGCCCATTGACAGCAAAGAGCCTTGACTGCTCGGGGCACTTTATCGACAGGCCCCTGGACCAACACATCTGTGGACAAACCATGCTGAACTCAACCTGCACCGAGGAACCGCCAGTGCTTCAAGGGGCAGTACATGGCAGTCAGAGGCGAGGGTCGAGTCGATTCAGCCAGCCTGCATTCGAACTCGAATTCGAACCACATCGCTGCTTCTAGCATGCACATGATGACTAGTACGACCACTACCGCCAGTCTTCCAATAGCAGCGCTGGCACCTTGCTACCACTGCTACATTTTGCTTGACACGGAAGTCCTGATAAAAGTCTGGCTTCGCATGGAATGGTGGGATGGCAACATAGGCCTGGCGAGCCGCGTTGCACCCTGCTGGGGCCCTGAGACGTTTTGGTGTGGCCGGGGGCTGAGCCGAGAGCTTTGCTTTCAATGCGTTGTTAGGCTGCTATATCTATATAGCATCGGGTTCAAGAATTACAGGGTATCAGGATGTTGGGTTCGAGTGGGCTCCAGGACCGAGGGTGGGTGTGGGGGGATGGAGTGGGTGAGTTGGAGTCTAAAGTTTTGGGCATAGGTGAGGAAGATTTTCAATCGAACGAGGTGAGGCTTTGAGTTTTTTGTTCGAGGATCGGTCCTCGTACCATCGGGACTCTTCATGCAAACTCGATGCAACATTGTAGCCCACATGCGACCCTTCTCATCCTTCCAGCCTTGAGAGGCTTCAACCATGACCACATGTCTCCAGACTTTACACCGTAAAGCACAAGATCGAGGCCTCGAGGCCAGCGGGTCCAGTCATAAGTTCTGACGGCCGCAGGGTGAAGACATCGTTGCAGCCTGGAGTCTTCTCTAGGCGGGCTCAAGACGCCACCAGGATGAGGTCTTAGGCGCTCCACTTGCGGGGGGGGGGCCCTGACTGCCGCCTTTCGCAATGCTATCGAAGATTTGTTTCGCCGTCCCTCTTCTCGTGCACCCTGGCATGGGGTGGAGATTGCAGTTGGTTCTCGGTCAGGTCGGTCAGGTCTGAAGCTCGGGTACCGGGGATCCGACGGAATTCGGAAGTTAAGGAATATTCCTTCGGCAGCTCGGGCTGAGCGTGCTTTGCAGCTCAGGCACCTGGGCCATGGGAGTGGCTTTGTCGTCGCACCCGCGTTCGTCTTGAAGCAGTGTCTCGGCGGTGGTTGAGGGATTCCTGACCTTCACTTCGGAAGTGAGCTCACAAGGATGACCACCATCATGGACCCTCTGCAGCTCGAGTCCTACTACGGCGGCCCCCAGGCGTTTCTCCTTGTGGTGATGCCGCCCGGCCTGAAGTACAAATGCACCAAAAACCCAACCCCCAAACCCTCAATCCCCAAGCCCATAAGCTCTAAGCCGCACCCAAAGCACCTAAAGCCCTCAATTCCAAGGCTTTTCCGCCTTGCCGGTCTCTTCGAGGTGCTGGTGGCACTGGGAGTGCCGCTAGGTTTATGGGGAGCAGTAGCTCCCGATGGCGCCCTCACGCTGTCTGCTGAACGCTTTTCTCTTGTTGCTAACATCCCGGTTTCTGCTGCGTTCGGGGCCCTAGGCTCCAGCTCCTATCACGATCGTGTTAGGCAAGACCGGCATAGCCCCACCCACTGCTTTGACCCCGCTTTGGGCAAACGGCTAAGCTCCAAAGCTCCAAGGCTACTGCTCGGGGACTCGAAGATGGGACACATGATTATGCTCCTTAGCTTCATGGGCTTAAAACGATAAGAGCACGCACTGTCTAGAAAAAACACGTCAACACAGTCCACATCGTCTTATGAGTAGCACGAATTATCGTAGCATTCGCAGCATAGTCGTCATGGCCGTGGTGGAAGGAGGAAGAGGAAGAAGCAATAGCAGGCAGGAGGAGCAGTAAGCGTGATTGTGGTAGTATATAGCAGCAGTCGTCGTGTCGTCGTACGTCGTACTTCGTCGTCGTCGTCGTCGTCGTAGTAGTAGTAGTAGTAGTAGTCGTGGTGGTGGTGGTGGTGGTAGTGGCGGCAGCAGCAGCAGCAGCAGCAGCAGCAGCAGCAGCAGCAGCAGCAGCAGCAGCAGCAGCGGCAGCAGCAGCAGCATCAGCAGCAGTAGCAGTAGCAGTAGCAGTAGCCGTAGCAGTAGCAGTAGCGGTAGCAGCAGCGGTAGCAG
>CAJNDV010035814.1:10198-24658 GCA_905221635.1 Symbiodinium sp. CCMP2456
GCAGTAGCAGCAGCAGCAGCAGGTGTGCCAGTAGTGGTAGCAGGGGTACTCGTGCTGCTGCTGCTGCTGCTGCTGCTGCTGCTGCTGCTGCTGCTGCTGCTACCACTGGTGGTGGTTTTCATTGCAGCAGGCCCAGCCGCATATTAACCTGAGCGTGAAGAGAAACTGAAGCAAAACCTTTCGTCCTCAGCGTCAACAAATCTCCAGCCGTGAAACAACAGGGTTCGATTAGTCGCCAATATTTTGTGATAAGTCATCGGTGAACGTAGACGGTGCCAGGATGTGAAGAGCCGCTTCTCGCAGAGTTCCTGAAGCCCAGGCTTGTATTCGGCGTGGTGAGTATGCTGGCGCTGGCCACTTCCACAGAGGCATTCTCGTGTGTGGTGTGGTATGTTCATGCTATGCCGAATCCGCGAAGAGGTTCAGCTTGGTGGTTGGGTTTCTGGAGATCCAGGCTTCAAAGCGGCAGCGGACTTCGACAGCAGAGAATGTTGCAAATTGTACCCTGCCGTCTGCCGCCAGGCCAAACTTGTGATATAGGCAATCGCACTTACAATGCGCTTCAAACGCTCCTCGTCATGGAATGCCTCAGCACATATCAACTTGAAGAGCGACCCATTGGAAGCCTCTTCGAGCATTCAGTAGAGGCTGCGTTTGGCGTGGCCTCCACCGTTCTCGAGGGCTCCAGCGCAATGCCGCAGGGACACCGCCCCTCGGCCTCAGATTCTTCGAGGGATGTTTTTATATGGAGGTGATTATGCCATGAGTGTTTGATGGACGGCGAAGGGGCTTTGAAAGTCTTTAACCGACTTTAACCCGTAGCAGGGTTTTAACCCAGGGCGGGCAGGGTGGGTGCAGGTGGACCAAACAGACGAACCCCGCTTGAAAGGAGACGGGCTGAAGATCGGCATCGTCTCGAACACCGTCACCACTGCGCTTCTTGTCTGTGGTTCCCAACCGAACTGAAGAGAATGTTGATGACAGTGATGTGCCGTAGGGGTCGAGCAGATGCTGGGTACGAGGCTGCGAGTTCAGGTCGGGTCGGTTGGAGTTCGAGAGTTGGTGCCGTGGGCCCCCCACAACTCCCTCAGCACGAAGAAATCCATCACCAGGCCTAACCTGAAATATTGCCCCAAAGACGAAGCTCGAAGCCCTTCTAATCTTCAACCTCAGGGCAACTGCCAAGGCTTCCTTTCCTCGGTGCCATGGTTACCGACGGCACGAACAAGGCCCGGCACAGTGTTCCTTCAGAGTCTGGGCGGGTTTTGGGAGCTGGGCGTGGGGGCTTTATGTTGGGGTTCGTCAAGTCCTTCTCACACGAGCTTCACTAAGCACGTAGACTCAAAGCCGAAGTCCCGAACCTTACGCACCGACGGTGAAGCCCATGAGCCGAACCTGTAAGTTCGCATGTTCCATCATCCGGAAAACTTGATCGCGAAGTCCCTGATCCATGGCCGGCAACAGAAAAAGAGCACGGAGAAGACGAAAAGAAAAGCGAGCTTCCAGGGCTCCTTGTCGAGGGCCGCCTCGATGCCCTCCCGTTTGCTTCTCCTGTGCCAGGGCCGAAAGGTTGAGATCCGAGGGTGAAGTCGAACTTTGTGTGGGCGAAGAGTGCGGGGTTTGCGCAGTTTGAGCAGCATGAGAAGGAATTGCTTTCTATTTCGATCCCCTGATTCAACATATTCAACAAGATCTTTCGTGGACGTTTGGTTTTCCTGTTGGTTTTCCCGTAACGGCTTCTACTCAATTCTACTCCTGCACTTGCCGCTCTCTCGCAGCTACAAGTACTCTTGCTAATGACCGTGGTATTGCAAGATTTGGATGATCCAGCAATGTTTGGGCTACGACCCTGTGCGAGGGGAAGCTCGTACAATTGCATTCCGAATCTTTCAATATTCCATGTCACCACGATAACAATATTTTCGATATTCCATGTTACCACGATAACAAAGGTTCTACTCACTTGTCTTGGGTGGCGCCGCGCTGGGGCTGCTGGCATGGCCGCAGGTCTGGGAACAGCTTCACTTTTTTAGGGTTGGCCGCACGGCTTACAACTTTGGTTGTACGGGCAAGTCTAGGTTGCCCACGTTTTTCAGCAGGTTCTTTCTCAGTGATGTTGGATGTGTAGATGGCTGCATGTTGCACTCGGGTTGTCAACCCTGGCAAATCTATATCCTAGCCCCCTAAATCCGGATTCCAGCAAGCTCCAGGAGATAAGGTGCTCTGTCTGCCGAGCAGTGCTCTGGAGTTCGTAGCTTAAGGTTTCGAGCTTCCTGGTACAAGTGATTTACGATACCCCTGGATTTCGGGGTCTAGGTTGATTCCATGCTGCTCTCAGTAGCAGCTACAGCCAATGCAGCAGCAGCAGCAGTAGGAGCAGGAGCAGGAGCAGGAGCAGGAGCAGGAGCAGGAGCAGGAGCAGGAGCAGGAGCAGGAGCAGGAGCAGGAGCAGGAGCAGGAGCAAGAGTAGGAGCAGGAGTAACAGAAGGACTACGACTAGAAGTCGTAGGGGTGGTAGTAGTGCTATTAGTCGTAGTAGTCGTAGTAGTGCAGTAGTTGTAGTAGTGGTAGAAGTCGTGGTAGTGATAGTGGTGATAGCAGTAGTAGTAGTAGTAGTCGTCGTCGTCGTCGTCGTCGTAGCAGCAGTAGCATCAACAGCAGCAGTAGCAGTAGTAGTGGTGGAAGTGGTGGTGCTATCAGTAGTAACTCCCGCGCAGACCTGGCTCAGCGTCACGAACGAATGGTTCACAGCTGGCAAGCCTCTGGTGCAGAGCTCCCTGGGCGCCGTCCTTCAGGTATGACATGGGGATGAGCCAGGAGGGAAGACGGTTTTTGCGGTTTTATATTGGTCACTATAGGCCTTGGTTGTTCAGTGTTCTCAGGAACTCTTCAGGGCATTGCCGTGATTTGGCTTCCGGGTTGGACACAGCAGAAAATTTGGGAGCAGGACTCTGGGATTGTCGGGTCTAGGACCTGTCTGACATGGAGCACGGCTGTCTTGCATTTTGTCTTGGGGATCTAGCTTGTCAGGCCGCCATACAGTCATGAAGGACCTCAGTTCTCAATCTTGTAGCTTGGATATCCTGCAGGTCAAAGCTTGGACAACCTCTTCCACCCCAAGCCCTGATCCCTAATGCCAAAGTCCACGCATATTCTATTGGCGTTCTGGGAACGTCGTCGCATGAACGAAAAAGCAAGGTGCACCCGGGCAAGCGATCAATTCGGTGATGTTCATTGACGGAGGAGGTTGCAAACAATTCATGCGAATCACTTCCCACATGGCTCAGCTACACATTCTCCATCAGCACCCGGGGTGCTGGTAGCACCGACGTAGCGGCATTGCTAATGATTGACCCCTGGCTGAGATGATGAGATGCTTGAGACCTTAAACCGGGGCTCCAAAACCTCCTGAACTCGTCAAAACCTTCTAGGCGTGCAGCCAAAAATGCTTCTGCCGGTCTCTGCGGCCCGTGATTTCGAGCCTGAAAACCACACAAGCTCACCCGCACCGATGCAAGCCCATACTTCCTTAAGCTTTGTCAAGGGACGAAGCCTATACCAAGAATGATGTATAGTAGACCCGAAAAGCAAGCCGTCAAGCCGTGAGCCGTGAAGTTGCCGGAAGGTCCTCACTGCCCGACAGTTGGCATCGGCGGCGCTGCCGTTTGCCATGCTGTCGCTCGGCCCAGAAGCGCCACGACAGTAGCGATGACAGCAACGGCAACGGCAGCAGCATCAACTGTAACACCAGCGGCACTGAAGACGGAGACTTCGGCGGCAGCAAGCAGCAATGACAGTGACGATGTCAGCGACATCGACAGCCCAGCCGACGAAAACAGAACAGCAGCAACAACAGCGGCATCAGAAACACTACTAGCGCCAGAATTACCAGCACTCCGAACAGTCGAAAGGCTAGGAACATTGTCGATCGTCCAATAAAAGTCTCGCGGCGTGCTAGTAAGTCGCGCTTCAGCAATGGTGTAGGTTCTGTGTAGGGACCGATAACCCTAGAAGCAGCAGCGGCAGTAGCAGTAGCAGTAGCAGTCTCAGGTGTTGACATGGGTGGACATGTTAGTCACGGTGGAGTCGTTGTGGTTGTAAGGTGATGGTGGTGCTGGTCGCGCAGCGTACACCGGCAATACTGGCAATCTGCCAAGCCGAATTATTTCTCGTTGTTATTGCCATTGATACGTCATGAAGTGATCCTAGCGATATTGGTAGGGTTACTTAAACCACAGCGATCACGGTTTACAGTACTGAGCACCCCCTAACTCCTTTAAGCCCAGGCTGCAGAGCTCGGCGTTCAAAAACTGAATCCCGAACCCTGGTTTAGGTTGTCGCTCTTGAAGCCTGCAAAGCGGGCACTAACGCCCCTTGGCGAATCTTTGGTTCCAGTGAGAGCCGGAGGTTTGAGTTGCATCCAAACCTGGTGACAGCATTTTTCCCATGTGGGCCCGGGCTTGCGTCTGTGTCTGGCGGAACGCCATTTTGGGATTGCAAACTGTTTTCCGATGCTCAGCATTGCTAGAGTAAGGTTTGCAATGAGGGCATGACAGAGCCGGGAGTAGAATCGATGGCTTGCAGAGGGTTTCTGCCCACGTGGAGGATTGAGATGCCCAAGGCTGATCGAAGGCTGCTGGCATGAGGTACCGAATTGGTCGGATCCGGAAAGGCCTCCACAAGGCGTCGTCAAGCCACGTCTGCGGTCCAACACCCCTCGCATCAGATTTGCGATCTGAGCTAGTAACGACAGCCCTCGTGAAGCGCATGGAGTAGGAAAAGGCAGTAGGGGCAAGGGACTCTGAATAATCAACCTGCTTGATGCCTGAGCGAGTGATGAACTAAGCAGCTACCGAAACCTATCAGAGGAAAAGCACTTTGATCATCGACGCGTGGTGTCACTAAAGCACTCGTTCGTTCCTTTGACCTGAGGCTGGTGATGCTCTTCTGGTTGGGCTTCGTTCACGTGGGTTATACGCTGTTGGATGCTGGAGCTGCAGATGGGAGGGTTGGGATGCACAAGTTGACAAGAGGCTGTCAGGTCTGAGCAATCAATTTTGGAAGTTAGGTGAGCCACAAAAAGCGGGGAACATTCGGCTCAAGAGGAAGGCGGCCGAAATCAATTTGATCGAATCGAAAGGAACACTTAACACCCAGTTTTAAAGTGGGTTGGACCCTAGGCGTCCCGTTGCGCCTGTAGATAGAGCACCAGTTTGCAAGCTGATTGTCTTAGCGTGGATTTTCATGTCGATACCGGTGATATCACGGCAACTGCTACGGCTGCTGCTGCTGCTGCGGCCGCTGCTGAATGATGATGATGACGATGATGGTGATGATTATGATGGTGATGATGTTGTTGATGATCGTGAGAATGACAAGGATGATGGTGGTGATCATAGTGGTGATGGTGCTGGTACGTGCTGGTGCTGGTGATAATTACAGTGATGATGATGGTGATGATGATGATGCTGGTTTGACGTTGATGTTGATGTTGTCGCTGATGGTGATGATGATGATGATGATGATGATTGTGATGCTGATGTTGATGTTGTTAATGGCGATGATGATGGTGATAATGGTGGTGGTGGTGGTGGGCGGTGGTGGTGATGATTATGATGATGGTGGCAGTGATTACAGTACAAGGAGATGATGGGGCGTTGATGCGAGTAATCATGCTGACAATGGCTGCGAATTGGGTGGCTTGATATGATCACGGCAATCGGATGACGAAGAAGATGTTGGTTGTCATTGTTTCTGGTGAAGTTGGTGGTTAGAGTGCTGTTCTGGTGATGGTGTGTCCTTGGTGACGATGCAGGCATGGCGAGCCCTTTATGGTAAACTGCGTTTCCAGTACCTGCGCTGACAGTGGTCAGACCTGAGATGAGGCCGGCTTCCCGCACCGGGCAGCAGAGTTGCAGCAAGTAATGGGCCTTTGCGGCGTCATGATGGCTACTTGGCTGTCGAAGGTGGTTCTAGTCGGCCTCCTTGCAGGTTTCAGGGGGCTTTTGTTGACGTTCAGGTTTGGACTAGGTGACCGATTTCGTTGATTTTCCAGACTCATAGATCTGCGACCAGGCATGGCTGAGCGTTGTTCAGGCTTCGTAAAGTTCGGGGCTTGAGGCTTAGGCATGGCAGCAACTCTTCCACGATTCGTCGGGGTTGGAGCATCACGTCCTTCAAAGACGTGCGACATGACTCTTGTGGCTTAATATGGAGTTTTATGAACCCCAAAGCAGATTCAGTTCCAGGAGTTCTGAGAACGTGCTACTACTGGATCCGCTTGCATTTCTTCCCATGTGAGGGTTCTGCTCGCCCAAGCTCGATTCCATGAGCCTTTGCTCTCTCCACACTCCTCCGCTTGACTTAAACCTCCATTCTCCAGTTGTTGGAAGCCGCCAGAAACTCGAGACCTCCACGCATCAGAAACTTTGAGACCCGAGTTGAGCTGATCTGCAATTTCTACGCCCATGTAAGCATCGTGCCCCCCCAACCAAACTGTGGAGGAATCTTGATCTTGCCTCTTCGGTTGTTGCTGTCGGGTCCAGGATACGGAGATAAGGTGTCAAAAGCTTTATGTTGCACCGCGAGGTCATCGTTTTTGCGGTGTACATGTCTCTGCCAAAGGCCATCAAGAAGGATGAGTAGAGATGAGAAGTGGAATGCGATCGAAGCTGCGGAAAACAAGTCCGGCTGTGTGCCTGCCGAACCTTGAGCCACTAAACCTTCGGGCCTGGTCCAGAGAACCTGCGGCCATCAGCTATCAGCTCTTCGCCCGCCACTGCTTAATTCCTGAAGGTAGATGGCAGATCAAGCATCAGGCTGAACCATCAGGCAGAGGGTGAAGGTGATTTTTGTGAAAGCGATTCGGGACGGTAGTGCTTGTCAGCAACCTTGCCTGTGGGATTTTGTGTAATGACTTGCAACAACGAGATCTCGCTGCAAAATAGAGAAGGCCAGTAGTAACAGTAGTATTGACTTGACAAGCAAGTAGTGTTCGTAGTAGCACTCGCGCAAGGCCCGCTAGAAACAACTCGCTTCGATCGCATGCGCGTGCGGACGACCTCAGGCTCCACAACCCTGGATCTGAGCCCCAACATTAAGCTCTAAGAGCCCCGATCCCACGGCTTCCCTCGCCACACCCTAGATGTCTCCTTCCTGCACCATCGAGGGACTGAAGATGTGATGGCCGAAGCCCATCTAAGCCCCACCATTGAAAGTATTTTCAGTGTTCCAGGTTCCATGTCAAGTAAATCAGTGAGGGACTCGCTTTCAGAAGCCTAGAAGCATAGAGCTGTACCTCACGAGCTGAAGCCACGAACTAAACGCAGTGATCCGCTAGGGTTCTGCCAAGCATTGAGTTACAGGATCTCGCTGGTAGGATTTGCTTGACCCCTTAATCTCTGCTTGCAGGGCTTTGGCGCAACAGGCTGTAGGAGTTTCGGGTTAAAAAGCATACCGAACCATCTACAGTTCAGAAATGTATTCAGAAGCCCAGCCTGTTGAGGGACGCTGCTCTTGTATATTTTCTTGTTGGAGTTTAGGGTTTGGGTCTAGCGGCTATACCGCAAAGCTTCTGGGTGAGCTCCAAGGTGCTGCGAGCGGCCTGGACGCTATGCAGGAGGTTCCGTTGATGAGGCTCCCCGAACCAGGATTGTGTTCACATGGCTCGCCCAGCCCATGGTCGAACAGAAGAATGTCACTGCTGGTAAGATGGGAGGAAAATCGTTTCGTTTCGAAGAGGTGCTGTAGCTTGTTCGCAGAAGTTACTCGGGCCCCGGCCCGAGAGCTGGGTCATCCTGGTGGGCCAGTCCTGCACATCTTGATGAAGACTCAGAAGACTCACAAGAATCACAAGTAGAAGCAGTAGTAGAAGCAGTAGTAGTAGTAGTAGTCGTCGTCGTCGTCGTCGTAGTAGTAGTAGTAGTAGTGGCCGTGGTCATAGTCGTCATAGTGGTGGTGGTAGTAGTAGTAGTAGAAGAAGTAGTAGTAGGAGTAGGAGTAGGAGTAAAAGTAGGAGTGGGAGTAGGAGTAGGAGTAGTAGGAGGAGGAGGAGTAGAAGTAGCAGTAGCAGTAGAAATAGAAGAAGTAGAAGAAAAGGAGGAGAGCAGCAGCAGGAGGAGGAGTAGTAGCAGCGGGGTTCTCTCGGTGCGAGAGACAACCATCACCATTAGCCAGTTTCTTTCGTGGCACATGCTGTTCACTTCCAGCATTTTTGCGTTGATTTTGCAGAATTGCTAAAGCGCAGGGTGAAACGCTAGCCTTTCTCTATTTTCTGTCGTTTTACGTTGTTCGAGAGCCGAACATGCTGGAGCTTACAACATGTGGCGCTTAAGACTCACCATGTGTTTGTGTTTTGCTTAAACACGTTTTTTCAGACATGGCCGGCAGCCCGGAATCAGATGTGAGTGTTCGTTTTTGTGTTTATTGGATCGCTGCGGCGTTTTTTTCTGTATTTTTGGTGCATCCGAAGATTCAGTGTTTCCACTGTTCTTGCTTCATGTTTTTCAATGGTCCAATTCGTTCTGAGTGGACTGCATCCATGGAGACACCTGATGACGTCGACGGTCTGGTCTGTTGTGAAAGAGAGCATCCATGGCCCAAACCTGTTTCGCGTAAAGAGCTTCAGATCCTGTTAGGTTTAGGGTTGCGCTTGAATTTCAGACAACCTTGAACTGCTGTGTACTGTGTTCAGAGTGTAGTACAGATGAGGAGGAGGAGGAGGAGGAGTGTGGCAGTGATAGTGACAGTGACCGTACCGGCACCAGTGCCAACGCCAGTAGCAGTACTGTCCGAGACCCGAACATTCGCGAGGACTGTCACTCCGGGAGTTCATTCAGTCGCTTTCCAGTCAACCGGCGCCCTGAATAGTCAGTCTTGAGACCCGGCAAAAAGCACGATGCCTCGTTTAGCCGCAATTGAGATCCCGTTGCCTTGCGCAGATGGGACCACGAGAAGTTCTACGATCCCGACGACAACAGCTGGCGTTTGTACAGAACTTTTTCGAGGCAAACGGATGTTTTCCGACACCTTCGTGGCCCGAAGTTCGATGGCGAGACAGCGCCGTTTGCATATTCGTAGCAGGTTCAAGGTTTTGGGGCTGGATTTGGGCTTTGGTGTTATGAGCCAACCTCGAGTTCGAAGTGTTGAGCCTTCATCGGCCAAATCCTTGCTTCCAACGCCGGTGCGCTTTGCAGATACGGTTCAAGTCCTCAAGAAACTGAAGGTGGCCCAACAAAGTCGAATTTGAGCCAATCTCGGGTTGTTCCAGGCACATGTCCTTCGTTGATGGTGTCGACCTGTTCGACAACAAGATGCCGGCGGCTCAGGGGGCCTCCGGGTTTCTTACGGTCCGTCGTCTAACCCAGGTCTGACTCGAATCCTAAACTCAATTTCCCGACTTAGCCCTGACCGCCGTCTCGTGCTTTGATTAGCTGCCCTGTTACTTTAGTGTACTGTTTACACTGAACACTCAACCGCACTCCATCTAAACATCGCGCGCTCTGCACGTCCTCAGCTGTAAAGCATCGCCCCCATCCTCACCCTCCTCACCACCCACCATCAGCAGCATCTGCAGCAAGCACCATCAAGACCGTCACCGTCTTATGGACAGGGGGTAGAACGTTGGGACATGCGACAAGCCGGAAGACAGGTTTTCCATCACGCCTGCGGAGTCCAAGATCATGGATCCACAGCAGCGGGTGGTGCTTGAAGTTGGTGGCTTGCCTAGAGGGTTGAGAGGCGAGTGTTGAAGGTTGCAGGGTGGGCTACTAGGCTTTGGGGTTTGGGGTATGGGGATGAAGGCTCGGGAACCTGGCTGTGCAGGATTCGGGGTGTGTTTTGGGGCTGGGTTGTAGGCCTTTGAGGTTGTCCTCTTGCAGCGACGCGTGGCTTAAAACCAGTCTCCTCTACATCGTTGGATCCCACGGCCGTGGGTGAAGTCAAAGTGAGCGCAAGCGAGAAGCTTTCTCCTCCTTCTGACTCTGCTCTCAGTTGTTGGTGAAGGAGCATAAGTGCAAAACCCGAAATCCGGTAGGAACCTAGCTCGAGCTCGATTGTGGCAGTGTAGGGCATCTATATTAAATAAACACAGACATACATAGATTCAGCTGAACATACGTAGATGCTTATGCACATGCAGCCACAGATATTCATACGTATAAACCATGTATCCAAGTGTGCACACACCTGAAGCAGTGGGGGTTATTAGCAAAGCGCGGCCGGGGAGCCCTTGATGGCCTGAGTATGCCAAACTGGATCCAGCATGTCAAGTAGACTCCGGGACAAAAACAGCCCAACAGCGTCCGGCTGATCCGAGAAATAGCGGCACGACCAGAGGCTACGAGGCCCTCTTCTCGGGCGGATACAAGAAAGGCAAGATCATGAACTCGCTTGGGGGCATGTGCCTGGGCTGAGACTTAGCCGTGTCTCCAGGCGCTGGCAGGACGCTTCAGGGTTTAGGCTCCGAGTAAAGAAGGCCACGCGGTCCCGATGGATGTAGTATGGATGGATAGTAGCTTCAAGCATGTTTTGTCATTCTGTGGGTCTTTGCTTGTACAGTTGATATGAAGCAATGCAAACTCTGCATTGGTACTTCTTGTTGTTCAGCAAGTGCAGGATGGGCATTGCTTTGTTGTTGCTCTTTCTCCTGCCCTCACGACCTGGCGGTACTGCTAAGGTATCTTGGCTACGGCACTGGCAACTCTGACTTTGGCATCCTGGCTCAAAACTGACGGTTCAGCTTCGGCTCAACCGAATGTAAAGGGAGACTTAGGAGTGAAGCATTCCGGTCAAGGACTTTTAGCTACTCGGCCGGAAGCAGCAGTGACTCAGTGGCTTTGCGAATCAAGGTATTAGTGATGTGAGGTACTCAATACTGTATTTTCAGCGACAGGTCTTTGCGTTCCCGGCTTGGGTTTCAAGCAGCCAGGCCACGTCGAGCGCACTACGGACGGTTCCGCAGAGGCGCGGCGTCATGACCTTCAGGCCGTACAGGCTTGAGACTTCAGGTGTGGGTTTAACTTTCAAGATTTCGGGTCCCTGAATTGGGATTCCGAGGATTGGAATGCGACCCAACATCATGCATCCTGAAGGCCTCAAGCAAGCTTGCTACAGCCTGCTCGCACCCCCAATCCTAACGTCTGCATTCAGAGGTTGGCCTCAATCCCTAAACCAACATTCCCAAAGCACTACGGCGCTTTGTTTCCGCTAAATTCTACAATGTCAGGCTGAAAGGAACCGTAGGCGCCCAAAGTCGGGCCCAAACCCGCCACCCAGAATTCGGTAGCTCTGGAAGTGACAGGGCTCCTTCGGAGCCACCGGCGGTTCTGCGGCGATCACCGCGAATCGGTGCCTCGTCTGCATTGCTACTGTTGTAGCAGCACCACCAGCACCCCAGCACGACCACGACGACGACCACGACGACCACGATGACTACAACAACAACAACAACAACCACAACAACAACAACAACAACAACTACTACTACTACTACTACTACTACTACGACGACGACGACGACGACGACTACTACTACCACCACTACCACTACTACTGTGAGTGCTTTGACCACTACACTGTCACGAGTAAAAACAGATTTAGCATAAGACTGGTAAGTCAGCAGCGACACGTGAACCAGTGTTACGTCTATGATGATTGTGACTCGACTTTCGGAAGACCAATACCAACAACTTTGAGAGAAGCCTTTCTCCACGGGCGGTGCGCGCATACTTAGCCGTCAAGACGATCAACACACCAACGACCAATTCCACTTCTTGATGCCGATATTGCATATGTCCAGCTGGTTTAGAAATAGACATTTCATGCGAACTATGCGGATGGGCAAGAGCTGGGGTGTCAGCCACGCTTTGCGGGTTGATGATGGAGGGTCTGCCGATTCCCGAGATGCGACGAGAAAGCAGGCACTACAAGTCCTGCATGCTGTGTTTGTTATGCATCTTCAAGCACGGCTGATGGATGTTCCTTAAGCCACAACTCCAAGCCCAATACTTCCGACGGTTGCCAACACAAACCGTCTTCCCCTCACCGTCAGGTTTAGCTTTGTTCTGGGCATGAAGGGCCCGAGCATCGCTGTGGATGCAGAGGATCACGCATCATCACGGGGAGCCTTCTATAGTTGGGGTTTGGCATCTTGGAGTTATGAATGTTGGGAAGACGTGCGCTGTCACGGCAGCTTGCTGTGTTGGTTTAGAGAAGATGTCAGGATTTGTTGCAGTAGGTCTTGCAGTTTGACATATGACATATTGTAGCCTTCGCCTCTTTGTTTGCTTCTCGACCTGTGGCTGGGTATGCACGTTTGTCACACGCAGGATTCATTTGCCAATCTGGCCCCAAGCTGACATCTAGATGTTCCGTCGCTTGAACTCTTGTTGTTGCCAGGGGCTTCGTTCGGGGCGTGACCTTGGTGCCGGATTCTGGGTGTGAAGCCATATGGCCGAGATCTAATCCATCCAAGCTCTTCTCTGTGTGTGTGTGTGAGAGGACGCATCAGCCCTGCTGAGCGTGCACATGGGCTGCTGAAGCCTCAGAAAAGTGCAGGCAAGTCGAACTCGACTTCGCTACTCTTTGTTTGCGTTGCTGCCGGTCTTCTGCCCGTGGACGTGCAGTGGAGAACTTGCAGGTGCTTGCTTCTCCGTATCATGTATGCAGCCGCAGCTGGCCGTTGGACTTGTTTACGAGTTGTGCGTTTCGGGGACGGGAGCGGCTGCTCCCGAAGGTAAAGCGTCGCTGCCCGCAACCTCTGCATCTGCAACCGAACGTCGGACCCAACGTTGAATGTTTTCTCTCAGGCACCCAATTATGCCGAACAGCTCGAACTCTACTCCTGAATATAGTTGCAAGCCGTGAGTATCCAAGTCTCCATGTCCACATGAATGATCGCCCTGGAGTTACAGAGCTCCAACCCTTGAAGCTCTCTTTTGATTTCATCCTCAGAGCTCAGAGGTGAGGCGCTCCACACCAAGGGCCGCGCCCTGGCCAATGAGTTCTCGCTTTGCGGCGGGATCAAGCCGCAGAGCTGCAGACAAAAAAGCATTCGGAACTTGGAACACTGAAGCCGATTTGCCATGCATCAAGCTATGCTCGAAGCAACGGTCGTATTTACAAGACAGAACATGCCACGAAAGGACGATTCGGTGAGCCAGTTCTGTCCTGGAAATTGTGGTGGTAGCGGTTGCGGTTGGCGCTCGGCGTCTGAAAGCTGAAGCCGAAGCCTACACGACAAGGCTCAACTTGGCCGCCTTTTACTGGCCGCAGCAGCAGGCTGCAGGTCGGAACGCCATCTTCGGCTCGGTCTTTTCGTGGGTTCTGCAGGAGCCCCGTGTCCAGGCTCTTAGGCGCGTCAGGAAATGTTTGGATTGAGCATCACTGAAACCCTAACCGACCTTGAACTAGTTAAAACCTGCCAAGGTTCAGAAACTCTTGTTTCAGGCAGAACTTCATTCATATCTGCTTCGCACGATGAGCATTCTCTTCAGAGCATCATCCCTGCTAGTACAAGGCCACCAGCATCTAGCAGTGCCACTGATTTATGTTTCAAATCCGCGTGCAGTGCAATCCACACCGACCGACACCCCTTGCAGATCATTTAGGCACCCCAGAGTGCGTTCCATCAATCACCACTCCGAAGCTCCGAAGCCAACAAGATGACTTGAGCAATTGGGAGGCTGGTTGTCCAAGGTCGGCAGATGTCAGGCGCAGAGGGCCAAATCATGTGCGAGCTGTTGTGTTGAATGTGGAAGGCCAAGCTAAGCATTAAGGGTCGAGCCGTGGGTTCTTGAGGCTCGAGACGCAGCGTGGTAGGTGGGGTGTTAGCATAACCCACCGGGTCGGAGCTTCGAGGGTTTTCGTTGCAGATGCTAGGCACCAGTCATTCTCGGAAGCGCCACCGCCATCGATGCGACCTAATCGACGAAGCTAGTTCGCCGGGAGGCCTTTGACAGTGCGGCAGATGGTTGGGTTCATGGCGACACTTCTGTGCCCTGGCAGTGGGTTCGGTTGGAGCTGTAGGCCATAGGCCGAACACCGAAACTTTCTGATGGAAACAAGTGCGTCGTGAATGTTGAATGAGGTTGCCGGCTGATGTGAACGATCAAAACATGTCAGTGTGATGGGTCCTCCACCACATACACGGCGTGCATTTGCTGCCTTCACCCCGACACTCTTCAATCCCTGGCTTGCAGTAAGATTCTGAATCCCCAACCATGCCAACTTACTGCCACGTGTTCCCAACTTCGAAGCCTTCACAAAGTGAACCTGCTCATCAAGACGCGCCATAGCCGCAAAGATATGAGGGTTGCCACCTACACTCTGCAACCCTACCTTCCCTCAGGTTGACCGAGAATGTGGATGGCAAGTTGGTGGTGACCCGGCTTGCTCCTGGGGTTTGGGTTCAGGCTTGAGGTTCTGACTTCAGGGATCAACATCCGGGTGCATGCATCTCTC
>CAJNDV010035816.1:13257-24654 GCA_905221635.1 Symbiodinium sp. CCMP2456
AAGGCCACTTCTCCGTGAGAGAGAAGAACCAGTTCGGAAGACGCACTTGACAAAAGAAGCGCCATTTGCTATACAGCACATAGTTGCATGTGGATGCTGAAAACGATCCTTGGGCTACTTCGCACAAGCCCACTCGTGCCGGGAACCACTCGAACTTTCTTGCGCCTTTGCAAAAGGCAGCTCTGCGAGAAGGCAGATATGCCAGTTCGGAGACGCTCGCCCGTCAAATTCTCCTCGCTGCCCCGCCCAGTCCTCCTTTCGACAATGACCAGTAAGACTCTGGCACAACCTGAAAACAACACACAGGCTACAGCCACGAAGCCCGGTTGCGCTGAGGTTTGCCTGGTGCCTCACTTTGGCGCCTTTGCAAAAGGCCACTTCTCCGTGAGAGAGAAGAACCAGTTCGGAAGACGCACTTGACAAAAAAAGCGCCATTTGCTTTGCAGCACATAGTTGCACGTGGATGCTGAAAACGATCCTTGGGCTACCTCGCACAAACCCACTCGTGCCGGGAACCACTCGAACTTTCTTGCGCCTTTGCAAAAAGCAGCTCTGCGAGTAGGCAGAACTGCCAGTTCGGAGACGCTCGCCCATCAAACTCCTCGCTGCCCAGTCCTCCCTTCGACAATGACCATTAAGACTCTGGCACAACCTGAAAACAACACACAGGCTACAGCCACGAAGCCCGGTTGCGCTGAGGTTTGCCTGGTGCCTCACTTTGGCGCCTTTGCAAAAGGCCACTTCTCCGTGAGAGAGAAGAACCAGTTCGGAAGACGCACTTGTTCAGAACATGATTGCATGTAGATGCTTACAAAATGCGGTGCTCTTCTTGCCGTTCTTACATCTCGAAGCTCGCGCGCTGCGGACACTTTCCGATAGCGAAGTTCGCAACCAACATTCCATAGAGACTTCCTTGATCGGATCCAGTAAACAGTAAATGTAACTGCACTTCTTTTGGCACTCACTCTCGACAAGCAGGCGAGGCTCCGGTCCGACAAGAACACTTACATACAGCCTTAGCTTCTTCCTCGCGGGAAACCTCGAGCTCATTGCACTGTACACTTTTTTAATGAGATATGAACTTACACACACGCATGCCGTCACTCCCACAAAAAAAGCAACCAAGCAAGCAAGCAAGCAAGCAAACAAACACACACACACATACAAACACACACTATCGCCCACATACCCGTGGACCAAAACAATCTATCCACGTCCTAAACATCTGTCAAGATGCCGACTGTTTGCCGTACTTGGTGTGCCGTATCTCCTCGAAGCTACGTCGAAGGTCATCGACTTGAAACGCCTAGCAGCAGGCGTTGAGGGAACAGGGGCCTACAAAACAGGCTCAGCAAGGCCCAACTGCTAACGGTTTAGGGTTTACGGCTTCAACGAAGCGGCTTCATAGAGCTGCATCCGGAGTCTAGCCAAACTGGAGTAGGCTCTTGCCGTCTTGGGTCAGTTTTTACAATTGCTATAAGGGTCTAGAGTCCAATATAGAAGCTTTAGTCATTGGGAAGTATATGCTGGTAAAGCTAAGATCAGGAACGCCCTATATTAGAGGAGGGGTAAGTCGTAGGGCATTGGACATCACTCATGACCTCTTCATGACACTGCACAAAAGCGGATGGTGATGGTGGCCACCCGGCTATCAATCACGGTGCGGCACATGTCTGTATCAACCCTGGCTTGCCGAACACGTATGAATAACACAAAACTGCGTTGTTTCATATAAATATACATGTACACAAGCATGACGAAAGTCAGAAGCGAGTATGAATCTTAGTGAGCAAGCATTGAGTAGGTCAGTATGACGAAGTAAATGAGAAAGGAATGAGCATAAGCAAGTGAGTCAGAGAGTAAGGGCATACAAACGATATTTGTCTTTTTCTGCCTTGCCATAAGTCCTGTACACTGTACATGTTGGTCACATGTTCGTTGGTGGAATCATGTAAGGAGTGAAGAAGTACATACGAATCTGGAAAGCACGAGTCACGACTGTGACACGGCAAGCTATCTGTACACCCATACTTCATGCTGCAACTTGGCAGCAGACCAATAAGGAAACAACTAAAACTCCTGAGGCAGCGGAAGCTAAGCATTCTCCTGGGTACAATGAAAACCTGAACCGGTGGAAAAGCATCACCCTGAGCGGATGCGTGAAGCACGGCGGTGAAGAAAGGCCCTGACTCTTTCCTCCCGCGTCTCTGGCTTTGACCGAAGCCGGGTCTTTGGGCCACCCTTGTAGACCTTCAAGGGTACATGATTAAGGAGTCCTTATACGAACGATCCGATTATAGTGCAGGGTCCATGAGATAGGGGGTCCTTTCTCCCACCTTCGCCGGAGGAAGCGATGTCGGAAGCTGCGGCTGCACCGCTGGCGGTGGCAGGGCCGGGGCCCGTACTGCGGCCGCTGGGACGTGGAGCCCTGGGTCCATTGGGTCCCAGGCCTCAAAGAGGGGAATGACCCGACTTGCATCGAAGACCACGATGGCATCCCCCACGTGACGAGCATTCTGCGACTCTGCCGTGACATAGTGGTTTCCTTGGTTCCCCGGTAGCCCCTTAAATGATCAGGGTACCCTTTTCCCTACCATTTGGGTTTTTAATACAGTAAGAGAACCCGAAAGAAACAGGGCAAAAGAGTACTACTGGGGAACCGAGTTTCCGAGTTGGTATTTCCTGGCAAGCGGAACGGCATCGTCCAACACCCCACACACCAGGAGCGGCCTCCTGGTTCCTCGGCAGAATCCGAAGGACAACCCAGGATTCTGCGTCTTCGCAGTGTAAATGCCGTTGCCATGGGATGCCCCATGAGCGACACGGACGCCCTGCTCACCCCCGGGAACGAGCAGCCCCTTTGCATAAATCGATGGAAGGTTTGCCTCGTCCGTGCCATGGAAAACGGGACAGAGGTTGCCCTTTTTCTTAATCTGCAACTTGAACCGATCGTAAACACACTTGTTCGTAGGGGTGGCTCGCAACATGATCTCGTTCCGAAAGATACCGCGCAGTCCAGAGCAAATGGCTGGCGAGAACTGCTCCAGAAACTCCAGCTGGAAGCTGCGAAGAGAATCCTGTCCGCCGTCAAGCAGGCTTTGCTCCAGCAGCTTCACGTTGTGCTTGTTTCGAAGACTCCCTGCTAGCATGCTAAGCTTGTCCGGGACCTTCTTCTCCTTAGATTTGGGCTCGGCCTTCGCACCAGAACGTGTAGACTTCGTGTACAGCTTGGCCATGACGTTGGCCCGCCCAATGGCTTCATCCCAGCGCTTCGAAGCTTTGGAATGCTCAGGCTTGCAAGGACCGTCGCAACTTGAAGCCGTCGTGGATGGTGTACGGCAGCTGCTGAAGCTGATGTCCGAAAAGGAATCAAGCTCCTCGAACCAGTCTTCCTCTTCCCATTCCGCCTCTTCCTCCGCCTGCCATGCCCACTCTTCCGTCATCTCTTCCAGGTCCAGGAGACTGGCGACCACCTCCCGCCGGAGTAGGTTGCGCCGCGTCTGGACCTTGTAATCCTGGGCTCTTGTATAGAAACCGCTCTTAGTGAAGAAATTATACCATCTGGTAGACATTTCCGTTGGGGTCAAGCCAAAACAAGACCCTAAGCACCCCCAGAGACTTCAGCTCCTCAATGACCACCTAGTATCGTTCCCGTACTTCCCATAGAAAGTGGGGTCCAGATAGCGCCGTCGGCTCCCGTTGTGAAGGCTGCGCTTCACGGTAGAACGGCCCGGGCCCTTACTGAAGGGGTTTAGAACCGTGAGTTTAGTTTACAGTAGGGTTTTCGGGTTTAGGGTGTACCGTTACCAAAAAACCCTTGTGCATCCAGGCCTGTTGCAACTGCCGGGTACCCTAAATCCTTAAACCCTAAAGTAGAAAACTTCTTCCCCAGGAGCCTTCTCGTCGGAAGTCTCGTTCGCGCCCTCCGCCTGCAGAACCAGCCGCTTCCTTAGTCCATGCCAGGGGATCCCTGGGGGCTTGCTTTAAGGTTAATTCAAGGTTTAGGGTTGAGGGTTTAAGGGCTTCCTTTAAGGTTAATTCAGGGTCCTTAATAATTAAAATAGGGTTTGGGGGGTCCTTTTTTTAGTAGAAATATAGTAGGGAACCCCCAAAATAATATAGGTAATTATTGAGGCCCCTGTAGAAAGGGTTTCATGGTCTAGGGTGTAGGAGTTTAGGGTTTAGGGCCTCTTCAAGGGATCTTTCGAGGGTTCTAGACAAGTTCCACCAAAGGTTCTGTAAGAGGTGTGTATTCGTTTCTGGGCTCCATTCTCGAAATCTTAAACTTAAGAAACCCAAACCACCAAAACCCTAAACCCTAAACCCTTAAACCCTAAAACCCTAAAACCCTAAACCCTAAACCCTAAACGGGGATCCTCAACATTGGCCAGGGCTCCGGTGGCCATGCTTTAGAGACCAGCCTCGAGGTTCCTGGGCTGTTTTTGCCCAGATACACTTACCTTGAACTACCATAACCTACTGTTTTGTAGGTCCTTATTATAAACTTTAATGTAGAATTTATAGGGACCCTAGCCTACAAAAAGTAGGTTTTGGTGGCTTAAGGTAAGGATGTACCACACTGAAAGTTACTACAGTTGAACAGACATGGCTATTCCATACTAAAGCTGAATCATGATTGAAAACATACCAATACTACAGATTTTAAAACACCTTTCGAGGAAGGCCAGGGTTCCTTCAAGTCGGCCGCCTCTGACGAGGCCATTGCAAGAAGGGAGCCCTGGCTACTGTGGCTGCTACAGAGAACCCTAAACCCTAAACCGTAAAACCCTAAACCTCAAACCCTGAAACTAAACCCTAAACCCCAAACCCTGAAACTAAACCCTAAACCCCTAAACCCTAAACTCCAAACCCTAAACGTTACAGAGAAGCCGCCCCCAAGCCCGACTGCACCGGCATCCAACACGGAGTCCAGTATGCCAGAGAGAGGGACCCCTTTCTGAAGAATTTCCGGTATAACTTGACATTACATAAAGATCATAATCTTAGCTACTGTAATATGGGGGCCTTGATAATTAGAATTGGGGTTTCGGGGCCCATTATGCTATAAAAACACAATAAGGAAACCCCTTAAATAGTATGGGTAATTATTAAGGCCCCTACATTACTTACTCTGGGAATACACAAAGAGTCTCTGAGTTTAGGTTTTTGTGGCTAGTCAGGTGGATCCGTGGACACGAGGGTCCCATCTAGCAGGCCTTGGTGCTCGAGTCCACCACCTTCAACAGGGACTGCCCGTCCTGCACGCAGTCTCGGAATCTGGGGCTTAGCAGTTTAGCAACACAGCGGCTGAACTCAGCCTGTGCACATCCCTAAACCCTAAAGCACGGACAGAGGTGCCGGCCAGCGCCTATGCAACCCTCACCTCCCCTTGAGGCTAAACCCGAACCCTGAACACTTAACCCTAAACCGGAACCCTAAACCCCAAACTCTACTCGTTCTCTTCGGAGCCCCACAAGGCCCCACTACCCCGACTCCCCCCCCCATAAGAAAACACTCAGACTCTTTGGCAGCTGCGCAAGAGGGTGGCCGAAGTAATGAGCGGAATGCGATTCCTTAGGGCTCCTTGGTATAACTACACTTTATAGTATCACCCCCGCCTAAGTTTTATTCCTGCGGCGCTAGTAGTGAGATTCAGAAGCAGCTTGGCCTTGCTCTTCCCGCCCAGCCTCGGCTTGCCATTGCGAGGCAGCTTTCGATGAAAAGCTAACGATTGTGCATATGGGTGGTTGTCAAAATTATGGTCCCTTTTTGGGTCCTTATTATAATACGGCACCTATTATTTAGGGTACCCCCAAAATAACCATAATTTTGACAACTACCCATATGAATTGGGGCCACCGTTGGACAAGGGAAAGCACTAAGACCACCTTTCCAAGCAGCCCTTTGTATCCAGACGCCGGGGATCGCTCCGGGTCCCGAGTGTAGGGTAGAGTTTTAGGCTTCAGGGTCAGGACCTATCCCAGATCAACTCGCTCCGCACGGTTTGGGGTTGAGGGTCAGAGTTTAGGGTTAGGGTGTGTGTGTGTGTGACTTGGAAAGGGAACTCGAACTGCACGCTTCCCAATACATCCACCTTCAAAAGTAGGAGCCTGCTCATCAAGAACCCCCCCTAAATGAGGCGAACCTCATGGGTGGTTGTCAAAATTATGGCCCTTTTGGGGTACCATAAATAATGGGTGCCGTATTATAATAAGGACCCAAAAAGGGACCATAATTAGAACCCTGCACCTTGATCACAAAAGCTTGGAAACCCGAAAGGATCAGACACCGCCAAACCCCCAAAACCCCCACGACCAAGACCACAAACCCCAACACCCGAAAACCCAAAAACCCTTAACCCTACAGTCGAATCCCTCGACTTAACATAGGGGCCTTAATAATTGGAATATGGTTTTGGGGTATATTCTACTATAAACATTATAAGGACCCCCCCCAAAAAAAAAAGTATAAGTAATTATGAAGGCCCTTATATTCGGCCGCAATTCTTGGAGCTCTCTGGGAGGTCCAAGTTGCCGGTAGGAGCCCACGTGCTCCCACTTGAAGCCTCCAGCCGCCGATAGTCGGAGCGTAAGCAGGCCGTCACCTGCTTTTTCTCAAGTTTGGAGTGTAGAGCTTCGGTCTACATAAGCTAACAATAGCTTCTGATTCGGGCACTTTTCTGGATTCGTTGTTGTTGGAGGTGCTTTGTTTAGGCTTGAGGACTTGGCATACACAGGCTTACCCAGGAGGGTATGTGAGTTTGGGCTCAATGTAAGCAGTTTGCGAAGTGAGTGCTAGTACCACCTTTACGATTCCCAGTTTAAGCCCTTTACGACTTCGACATTGAGAGTGTGCTATGGTTTCGGGGGCTTAGGTGCAGCAGTGCTCCAGCTAGTTTGGGTTGAATACACGGCCCCCGTTCGCGTTCCGTAATGTAGTTGTAGTAGAATAATCTTCAAATCCTACGGGAAGTACTTAGACAATCTAGGCCCCTACATTCCGGTGCAGGGGTAGCATCTGCTCAGCTGGTCACGGTGCACTCTGCCGGACACCGCACCGCTGACAATAAAACATTTGCAAGCAGGGATCATGATGAAATTCCTACCGTATACAGCACTGATGGCACTACCTGACAGGAGAATCCGAATGGAAAGACGCAGGCTTGCGGCAGAAACAGCAGTAGCTCAGTCGGAGGTGAGGGGAGGAGGAGCAGGAGCAGCAACACTGCTCATGGCCGTCGTCGTCCTAGGGATGATGTTCGAGGTGGCCATGATCTACTGTACTGACGGCCAACATATGGGTGGTTGTCAAAATTATGGCCCCTTTTTGGGTCCTTATTATAATACGGCATCTACTATTCAGGGTACCCCAAAAGGGACCATAATTTTGACAACTACCCATATAATATAGACACGTGTGAATCCTTTGGGCTTTGCTAGGGTTCATGATTATATGAGGGTTGATATAGGGGCCGAAATACTTACCACTATCATTTTGGGGTTCCTTATTATAAATATAGTATAATAGACACAAAGCCCTGTTTCAAACATTAAGGTCCCTATATTTTGGGGCCAGGTTTCTTCATGAGGTTCCTACATTAAGCCTGCGGAGCTTTGTACAGGTAGTGGAGTTAGTGGAGCTTTCGGGCTCTGGACGTCTATGCTTGTCGTCACGTCTCCGACATTTGGAACTATCGTCATGCAACACAGGCAATATAGGGGCCTTAATGATTCGAATAGGGTTTTGGGGCCCACTATACCATAATTATAATAAGGAACCCCCAAAATAGTATTGGTAATTCTCTCGACCCTTATACTAATGAAACTACGGCTTCCATGAAATGAACCCTGTGCAAGCCCCCAAGACCCGAAGCCTCGATCAAAAGCCTAAACTCCTAAATCCTAAACCCCGAACCCTAAACGCCCCAGACGATCCTTGCACAACCATGACAGAAGCGGCTGAACCCTTTAGCCACAGACCCTCGAAGCGCCAATTTCTGAGCCCGAAACAAAAATTTCAAATGCTGAACTCTAAACCTCATAGAAGACCCTCAGCCCCAAACCCGAAACCCTGAGCCCCAAAGCCTCAGGCCCCCGGAGGAGCCTAGAGTCTTCACCACCAGCTGGTTCTCGCCCAGGATGGTGTCCGTAGCAGTCCAGGAGTCACTTTCCATATCCTCAGATGTTGGCTTGCGGAGGTTTTAGGGTTTAATATAGGAGCCTTAATAATTCGAAGAGGGTTTGGGGGTATCGTGTCCTGTAATTAAAACAAGGAGCCTCCAAAACCCTATTCTCATCATTAAGGCCCCTACATTAGGGTTTTCTCTACTCAGGGCTTGTAGGGTTTCTGGGGTTCAGGGTTGAGGGTCTATGGGTTGGGGGCGATGGCGATTGTTACCATCATATTGACATGAGCTCATTATGATCATGACTCTTGATTCTTGATATTCATGCCTATTATGACTTGTAACGGGCGCGTTCAGTTTTGGGCCTTGTATACGTTTTCAAGGTTGTCTTTAGCGGCCATGGCTTGAGGGTTGAGGAGGTCAGGAATCCCAAGACATGATACTGCTCAGTGGTCAGGCTGTGATCCCTAAACCCTAAACCCTAAACCCCAATTAATGCATGGCACGATATCCGCATTGCTATGGTTGATGATTTTCGGAATACCCTGGAGGTTTGGGATTGGGCCATGGTCGGCACGGGTCCAGAGCGTTCAGGTTGAACTTCTGGGAGTTCCTGGAAGAGCGACCCCTGAGCTGGTCAAAGGGAGCATCCCTCTGTGAGTGGCTCTCATGTGCGGAAGCTCTCATAGCTCCTGCTGAGATGCACGTCTTGCGTGCAATATCTGTAGGCTGTTTGATTAGGCGTCATGTCGGTTCCTTACCGGTGCAGCGCGCGATCTGGGACTCGGGGACATGCAGGCAGTGAGCGTGGATTCCATGAACCTCCTGGCCCACCTTTCAAAAGCCCCTTGCAAGTCAATTGCGTTGGTAGTGGCAGTGGGTCCTCTAAGGCAGCAGGGTTTCGGCATGTTGTGAACTGTAAGCTCGGGAAAAACGCACCGGCTGGCCGAACAGATTTGCAACTCCGAAGCCCAAATCGGAAACGCAGACGAGCACTAAGAAAGCAAGCTCAAATCTTGGAGCAAAGAAAGGCCGCATGTAAATGGGAGTCTGCTACCCAAGTGTGAAGATTTCCATTACTGCTGGGCTCGGAATGTCAGCCAAGGAAAAACCCTATAAACCCTAACCATCCTGTATTTAATTTCTAGAAACCCTGAGCCGGTTTAGGGTTTAGGGGGCCCTAAGCCCTAAACCTGAATAAGGTTAGGGTTTAGGGTTTAGGGACCAACTTCTCCAGCCAAGCATCATACTCCTTGACCGTCTCCTTATGCTCCGCTTGGAGTATGACGCCAGACCTGAGCAGGCAGAGGCTTCACAAGAAGCTCAGGGTTGAGGATTTAGGGCTTTGGACTCTAAGGGTTTGGGGAATGGGCGTTGGGGTTTAGGGTTTTTGGAGTCGGGGAATAGGAGTTTGGGCTTAGGGGTTTGGGAGGGTTTAGGGTGTAGGGTCTTGGAGTCTAAGGGTTTTGGGGATTTAGGGATTTTAAGGTCTAGGTGGATCCAGGCATCACGCTTTTGCGCCTGGGGTGTAGAGCCAGTTCAGGCTTTTGGGTTTTGGGATGTTGGCTGTAATTTCAAGCTCTTGACGTTTAAAACTTATGTTTTTGGTTTAGTCCCTTTTTGCGTCTGCTTGTTACCGCGTCTGGCTTAGAACTGTAGGATCGCAAAGCTGAAATCTCGTAGGTGTTGGAGGCGTCCCTAGACCCTAAACCCCAAACCCAAACCCTAAACCCTAAAGCCCAAAACTCTTAAAACCCTACACCCTAAACCCTCAAACCCTAAACCCCAACTGTTCAGGCATTTGTGTTGCGAGAGAACTTCCCAAAACGCCGAGCGTCAGAGTGAGCCCAATCCGCTCCCAGCCCAGAAGCAGCTCCTGCTTCTTGCGCTTGGGGCTTTAGGTTTTTTTTTCCCAACCGCTTCGCTTTTTTTTCCCTCTCGCATTGCTAGGGTTTAGGGTTTAGGGTTTGGGGCTTAATGTAGGGGGCCGTAATAATTAGAATAGGGCTGAATAGGGTTTTGGGGTTATATTGTACTACAACATATAGCAAGGAACCCCCCCAAATTGCTGACTATTTAGGCCCCTATATTAGGGTTTTAAGTTTGTTGTTCAGGGTTTCGAGTTTCGGCGCTCACACTCGGACAAGCCACTCCCTCGGGTCTTAAAGATTCGCAGCTCAATTCTTGAGTGGTGATGTGTGCTGTACACGGTACTTGAATTTCGTACTTAAAGCCATCTAGGATTTTCCCATCAGCTGTAAATCACCTAATCCTTCTGACAGGCCTTCGCTCAAAAGACTCAAAAGCCTTGAATCTTGTTCTCCGTGGGGCCCTTAACCATCTATCCGGTCCCTAAGACGCAGGCGTGGTTGTGTCTGTCACCATCACTGGTGTCGGCAGTTGGAACGGCCTTTAATCTCTGCGATTTTGATCAGACTGCCGACCCTCTGGCCCTGCAGCCATCAAGCCGCAGCGGAGCGGTTCTTCCGATCCAACTCGAGCCTCTGGACCACTTCCTCGAACTATTAGGCCATCTCAAAGCCATGTTAACATAACCACGAGAAACCTAAACAGGACCACGCTGCAATGCCCCAAAACTCACAACTTGTACCCGAAGGCAACCGAAACCCCAGATGATCAGAAGTACTACGCAAAAACATGCGTGTATATGTATATAATTATATATATATATATATAGAGAGAGAGAGAGAGCGAGAGAGCTTCCATATCTTCCATGACCTCCATAAACGAATCCATCTCCGTGAGTGTGACAAACCGTCCTGAACCCTAAGCCCTAAACTTTACCTAAACCTCGCCTGGACTTACCTATAGTCTCCACTGTAGTTCGTTCATTGGGGCTACCTTTATAGGACCCTTAATATAAAACAGGGCTAACCGAAAAAAGAATTACAATGGGAGACTATCGGAAGTGCTCTTTTGAGACCTAAGTTAAAGGAAACCACACGTGGGGAGTTGAGGGTATATAGGGCTTCTATAAGGCTTCCACAAGGTATATATATAGACCTTCTATAAGGCTCCTATAACGGTAACTACAACCCTAAACCCTAAACCCTAAACTCCTCTATTGGTCGTATCCAAACCCTGCCTGCAACTCGAGGTCGTCGCATATTCTGGAGCCCTTCACGACGCCTCAGTGGCCCCGAGGACCGAGGAACGGCTCTCGACTGTCAGGGCTTGGGCTGAGGGTTTTTTTCGGTCTGTAGGCTCTGGACAAAAAGCAGAATATGTAATGTAGCGGCCTTAATAATTAG
>CAJNDV010035817.1:14498-24651 GCA_905221635.1 Symbiodinium sp. CCMP2456
GTTTAGGGTTTCGGGTTTCGGGAGTCCTCAAAGTGGACGCGCATCGACGCCATCGGTTGGAGGACCACCCCCGCCGAAGCCCGAAACCCGAAGCCTCTAAGTCCCTACCATGAACATCCTATGAGGCTTTGTGTCCTTGCAATTTGGCTTCGTCAAGACCGGGGACATACTGTATGTCCCTCCCGGCCATATGATCGTTGAAAAGTCCTTGTTCGAAGCTGCAGTTGCTCTGAGGCCTGTTCCGTGCTATGAGCAGTCAACAGACATCCCAAAACCTCCTAAACCCTAAACCCTAAACCCTAAACCCTAAACCCTAAACCCTAAACCCTAAACCCTAAACCCTAAACCCTAAATCTCTGAATCCTGAACGCCATGGCCTCTGACCGACAGCCACCGGCTTCGTCCCCCGGCCCTAGCACCGGCCTCCCTGGAGGGGCTGAAGGGGTGGGGGGAGGAGGGTCCCTCCTTCCTTCCACAGGTTTCTGCGCTAAGGGCCGGTCTGCAGTTCCGCAACGATCGTTCCCTAAACCCTAAGCCCTAAACCCTAAACCCTAAACCCTAAACCCTAAACCCTAAACCCTAAACCTCAAACCCTAAACCCTAAACCCTAAATCCCAAACTTGCCTGAACCCAGGCAGAGGGACGGCGCTACAAGGATCCGGAGCAGCCTGCTGTCATCCTCATCTGCCCCGAGGGCGATGCAGCTGCGCGGGACCACCGCGCGGACGGCTGCAGCTGCATCTGCGTAATGGCGATGGGCCCTAAACCTTAAACCCTGAACCCTAACCCTAAACCCAGACCCTAAACCCTAAATCCTAAACCCTAAACCCTAGACCCAGACCCTACACACTAAACCCTAAACCCCAAGCCCTAAACCCTTTTTGGCGGTTGAAGGAGGGTTTAACCAGACACCAGGAGTCCCTAACATGAGGTTTCAGGGCTTAAGCCCCACCTCATGACGGTTCGGGTGGCATCAAAACGGATCCCTAAACCCTAAACCCTAAACCCTGACCATGGGGGCGTTGTTGGGGCATGGAGGCTCTGATATCAAATCGGATTAGACCACGGCGATACGGTTCGGGCATGGATTCAGGGTTTAGGGTTTAGGGCTTTAGGGTTTAGACCAGCTCGGGCATGAATGCTGCAAGGGGTGACGCTAGCTTACCACCCCTAGCATGCTAGGTTCCCAGGTAATGTAGGGGCCTTAATAGTCAGATTCGGGTTCGGGTGTATATTATACTATAATTATAATAAGGAACCCGCAAAACACTATTGGTATTTATTTAGGCTTCTATATTAGTACATTTTGCATGGTTCCCTTTGAAGAATGAATAATAGGAACAGCTAATCATTCTTTTAAAGGGGCCCCTTGGGTATTTACATGTTTGTACTGTAGAGATCCGGATGATTAGTAGTAAGGTTCCCTGATACCCTCGATATCTCTGCGAAACATTGTGGATTATCAAGGCATTTAGGAGCCTTTAAGCCGTAAATCCTAAACCCCTTTAGCCATCACCCCCTAAACCCTAAACCCTAAACCCTAAACCCTAAACCCTAAACCCCCCCTTACCCCTGGCCCGAAATCCCCTTAACCCCAAACTCTAAACCCTTAACCCCTTTAGCCCTATACCCTGACCTCTACGGTTGATGATATAAATCCTGCACTACCCATAATAAGGAACTTACCATAATTCCCATAGTCTAGGGTCCTTAAGGTAATGCAGGATTTATAGCATCAACAGTAGGAGCCTTGCAACCTCCAGTGCAGGACTCTTCTGTTCGGGAGGCCATCGTCTGATGCTCACGTCCGTCTGAGAAGGGCCCCCTCCAGGTTTCCAGGAGCCTTCATAAAAAGGTAGGGGGCCTTTCAGGGTTTAGTACGGGGTTTAGGCCAAGAGGCTTCAGGCTTTAGCGGCGCAGCCGCTAGGGCTTTAGGGGCTTAGGCGAGAGGCTTATGCCTAGACCCTAAACCCTAAACCCTAAACCCTTAAACACCTAAACCCTAAACCTTAAACCCTAAACCCTAAACCCTTAAACTCCTAAACCCTAAAACCTAAACCCTAAACCCTTAAACCCCTAAACCCTAAACCCTAACCCCTAAACCTTAAAGGTTCCTTATCTACGGGTCCTTGTAAGAGGGATCCTGGGGTTCTTATCTTTAGGGTTTAGGGTTTAGGGGTTTAGGGTTTAGGGCTTTGGGTTTAGGGTTTCCGTTGTCCCTGTGTACGTGAGGGGTCCTTGGGTTCTGCTCGAGTTTCTATGATTTCTGGTTCATGCATGTTTCGCGGCCTACATGTTAGACTCCTGTACCCTAAATCCCCAAAAGACCTAAACCCTAAACCCTAAACCCTAAACCCTAAACCCTAAACACCGTCGAAGCTCAGTAAGTCGGGTCTAAGTGCCGTAACTAATAGCCATGGTTACCCTACGTATCACCCTACTTATTAAGTCCCCGGATCCTTTCAGTAGGGTTTATAGCCGTAAGCATCACCCCAACCCTACAGTTTAGGGTTGAGGGGTTGTCTGAGAGTGTTACATAGAAGCCCACATGATTACCAATATTCTTCCTGAGGGCTCCACATTAAAAAAAATACCATAAAAGGAGCCCAGCACCCGATTCTTTTTAAAGGCCCCTACATTAGGGTTCGGGGCTGCTTCAAAGTTTAGGGCTTAAACCCTCAAAGTCCAAGCAACGGCAGCATGCTGTCTGAGACACATGAACTGCCCAGCAAGCATGTTGTGGCCTTGGGTCCAGGGGGAGCCTTGACGACTGCTATCAGTTTCTTGTTAAGTTTAGGGTTTCGGGTTTAGGCTTTAGGGGTACCCAAGCAACCCTTAATCCCTAAACCCTCAACCCTGAACAAGAGAACGTGGTTTCGGTTTCAGATCCGGGCGGCTGAAGTACAAGTTACGCAGAACTAGGACCCTGAACAATAAGATTCCTTTATTCGGGGCTCTCCGTAAAGGGCCCCTAATTCTCAGAACCCGCCCTCTACTTTAAGACGAGTTAAGGGTTAAAGTCGGGCTGTGGATTCAGTTCCATTGTTAAGGTTTAGGGTTTAGGGAATAGAGTCTAGGGTTTAGGGTTAACATCGGGATACATATTCGGTTTCATCTGCAGGATTCCTTTGGGATCCTTAAGCCCTAAGCCCTACACCCTAATGTGGAAGCCTGAAGAAGTACCAACATTATTCCTGAGGGTTCCTCATTATAAATATGCTTATCAGGAGCCCAAAACCTTATCCTAATTGTTAAGGCCCCTACATTAAATTCTGTTACTTTGGAGCCCTTGCCCTAAGCCCTAAACCCTAAACCCTAAACCCTAAACCCTAAACCCTAAACCCTAAACCCTAAACCCTAAACCCTAAACCCTAAACCCTAAACCCTAAACCCTGCATTCAATTCTGTTACTTTGGAGCCCTTGGGGGCACTCGGGGCATGCTCTGAAATCCCAGGCCGCAACTGTTTCAAGCAGGTTTGTCCATTTTAGGGTTTAGGGTTTAGGGTTTAGGGTTTAGGGTTTAGGGTTTAGGGCCTCAGGAAGAGCTGACGGATCGCTGCAAGGTGGCTTCTTTAGGGTTCAGGGTTTGGGGAACCCTTAACCCTAAACCCTACACCTTAAATTCTAAACCAGGTTTTTGAGGGTTTAGGGTGTTGAAGGTTCCCATTGAAGGACTACGTAACAACATTCGTTAAGCGTTTCCGATTAGAGGACCTTGGGATCGGGTTTGGGGTATAGGGTTTAGGGCTTTGGATACTTTCGTAAAATGGACAGCCCTGGTTTCTGGCGTTGGCCACGAGTTCTGAAGGAATCCGGCGTTGGGAAAACAGGGCTGCGCGGTTGAGTTTGGAGTTAAGGGCTTGGGATTCCCCGAGAGAGCGCAGTCTCCCTTGAAGAAGGAGCATACCTGAACGTCTCATAGTTCGTGTTTCCTTGGAGCACGCATGAATGCTAATTCACCCTCCACTTCCCAACCTATACCCAAAGGCACCAACCAGAACCTTTAATCCTCCTAAACCTAAACTTCAACCTAAGCCCGAAACCCTAAACCCTGAACCCTAAAACCTAAGCCCTAAACCCTAAACAGTAAACCCTAAACCCTAAAGCCTAAGCCTTAAACCTAAACAATAAACCCTAAACCCTAAACCCTAAATCCTACAGCCTAACCCCTCAAACCTCCAAAGAGCCTTAAACTCGACTCACCAAAAAGGAACAGGAACCCCGCTGTTCCGTAGCCTGAGCACAAAAACCTTGAACCCCTGAAAGCCTGAAAGCGGCTGTTTAGGGTTTAGGGTTTAGGGTTTGGGCTCAGGGTTCAGGGTTTGGGTTTAGGGGTTTAAAGCCCTAAACCCTAAACCCTAAACCTGCTGATAGCGGCCCCAAATAGAGCAACCTCACTTCCAGGCCCGAACCCCATGCGGAAGCAGAGCGCTGGGTTCGTGCCCATCACAGGTTTTATCTGGGCGAGAACCACACCCCTGTCTTGAAGCGCCCTAGTATGAGGATCCCCATCATCATTTAACCAGTCATGAGTTGTCTACATTACTCCAAACGCGCCGATGAAAGAGCTTGTTTGTGTATATATAGAGCTTGGACGATAAGAAACTTTCTAGTTACTCTATTAGTTTCAATAGAGCTCTGCTTTTACCCAAAACTATTGTACCACCGTTTATTAAGATCCTTTTTTTGATTCCTTTTTTGCAGAAAGGGGCTGGTTTTAGGAAGTCGTAATCCACTAAGGACGAGTTTTCGGGTTTCAGGTGTTTCGAGATCTGGGTTTGTGTTTTATCTCTATCCCCAAGCCCACCGAAGCCCCAAGCCTTCAAACCCCATACTAAACCCTAAACCCTAAAACCCCTAAATCCTAAACCCCAAAACCCTACACCCTAAACCCCAAACCCTAAATCCTAAACCCCTAGATCCTAAACCCCTAAACCCTAAACCCTAAACCCCTCACCCCGAAGCCCTAAACCCTAAACCCTAAGTCCTAAACCCCTAAACCCTAAACCCTAAAAAATTCTAAACCCTAAACCCCTTAAGCCTAAGCCCCAAACCCTCAGAACCTGACGTCCGACGATATGACCTGAACCCGACGCCAGGCTTACCTGAAGCCTACATAAGAAGTAGCCATGGTTTAGGGTTTAGGGTTTAGGGAATTAGTTTAACCTACCAAAACCCACTTTTTTGTAGGTTCCTATTATAAACCCTAATATGGGATTTATAGGGACCCTACAAACAAGTAGGTTCTGGCTGGTGGGTTAAGGTAGCCACGGTTCAGGGTTTAGGGTTTAGGGTTAAGAAGAATGATTTCCCCTATATGCCTCTTCAGGCATACAGTTACATACTGCCTTGGGTTGAGGGTTTAGGACAAAAGGCTCAAAACCGCATTCGAATGATTAAGGTCCCTACGTTTACATTAGGCACAGCATCAATAAACCCTTGACCCTAAACCCTAAACCCTAAACCCTAGACCCTAAACCCTTAACCCTAAACCACGGTGGCTCCCTACATTTACGTTAGGCACAGCATCACACTTCCGACGGCGCAGCCCTACTTCCGGCTCGGGCTTAGGGCATCCGAGGAGTTGTTACAGCACTCATATGCCGTGTTTGATTCGCTTTTATACAGGGTTTAGGGTTTAGGGTTTGGGAGTTTAGGGTTTAGGGTTTAGGAGTTTAGGAGTTTAGGGTTTAGGGTTTAGGTTTTAGGGCTTTGAAGCACAAGTAAGTCCCTGCGAAGTTTAGCAACAGGCCGAAGCAACCCAATCCACGCAATCAATCACAACTTTCGCCATACCATTAGGCGAAAAAGTTCTGTCGGGTTTAGGGTTTAGGGTTCTAAACCCAAACGGAAGTCGAAAAGACCAACTGCACAGCGGCTTTGAAGGCCAGTAAATCCATTCACGACCTCCGCTGCGATAAAGTTTCAGTTCCAGACCTGGGCCCCTACGTCCTAAGTTCCAGATTCTGAGAAGCCCCCAGTGAAAAGTAACAAGGCCCCTACGCCTATACTCTAAAACCCTCGCACAAACCCCTTAAACCCTAAGCCATAAACCGGACGTGCACACCTACTTCAGGGCGGGGGATTTGTGATTATGCCCCCGCAGTGTAGGACGGCATGTTGCGTATCATTCAGCATGCCGCGCCGAGCATCTCGCCAATCCAGCCGCTACTTTGTGAGGCAGCAACCCTAAACCCGAAACCCTTCACCCCTAAACCCTAAACCCCAAACCCCAAACCCTAAAGCCTAAACCCCTGAACCCAAACCCTGAACCCTAAGCCCCAAACCCTAAACCCCTAAGCTCCAAACCCTAAACCCTAAACCCCTAGACCCCAAACCCAGAAGCCACAGTTGAGCCTTAGTCAAGCCCTCATTCCTAGAGCCTTATGTAAGCCCTGAATCCTGAGCCCTAGATCCTAGAATTGCTCAGCCCTACTTAGAGGATCACAGAACTTCGCAAGTAGGCTTCTTTAAGGGTTTCTACAAGGGTTCTGAGGGTTTTTCGGATTTAGGGAACCTAGTAAGCAGGGTTAACTACGTTAATCAGGGTTATACATAGTTATAACTATAGTTACCTTACTTACAACCCTACTCTAAGTACCCCTCAGAAAAGCCACCCAGAAGGGGAGGTTATTGTTTAGGACTTGGGGGTTTTGGGGTCAGGGGTTAGGGGTTAGGACAGGGGGGACCCGACTATGGACCCTAAACAATATCATCATCGCGATAATCACTCTTAGAAGTAAGACCTCCGCACAATATCGCACTTGCAATAGTGGTCATCAGGCTAATAGCGGCGACAGTGGGGTTTCGAGGATCTTCATGTGGATCAACGTGCCAGTACTAAGAAAGGTAGCAATGGTAGCACCGGTAACCTCATCAACACAAGCATTGCAAGTCATCTAATGAGAACAACAACAAAGACATGACTGTTACCTCTGGTGGCTGGCCATATTACTGCACCAAGCATCCAAAACAGCAATAGTATGCAAACCCTAGTGACTGCCGCCGAACAAGACGAAGACTACTACTGCCCTGCTGCTGCTGCTGCTCCTCCTCCTCTTCAAGGAACATGATTCTTTCAGTGAATTTGACCGCTGTTTCAGTCAACTGGAACGCTGTTTCAGTGAACTGGAACGCTGTTTCAGTGAACTTGCCACTGGCTGGGAAATTGGGGGTCTGGTCACGGTTGGGTTGGGTCAGGTCGCATTAGATTCGTAGTTGGCTTATGTTGGGTTGCGTCGGCTCAGCTTAGGCTTAGGTCACAGTCGGGTTGCAGTCAGGTCAGGGTTAGGTTGGTTTAGGTTGGGGTGGGATAAGTTAGGTTTGGGTTGGGTTAGGCTAGGTTAGGTCAGGCTGGGTCAGGTTACGGTTGGTTAGTTTAGGTTATAATTAGGTTGCGGGAGGTTAGGTTGGGTCAGGTTGGATTAGGGTAGGTTGGGATAGGTCAGGTTGGGGCAGATTCGGTTAGGTTAGGAAAGGGGAGCTATGGGTCATGTCAGGTTAGGTTAGGATCCTCCTCCTCCTCCTCCTCCTACGATCATGAATGACACACATCGCACACTTATGATAACTCCCGCAAGGCAGATCATTGACTATGAAGAGTAATGTTTTCGTACGCAAGGGCAATAATGACGATGGGAACCTTCCTGTTCTGATGAGGAATCATGTTAAGCACTAGTACTGCAAAAACAGAAGCGGGCCATGAGAGTAACGAGCACAAGGGCAGCAACACAAAGCCAGCAAGCCATCATGATAGCCATGGCAGTAAGACTCATGCAACCCTAACCCCCTACACCCTGAACCCCAAACCCTAAAACCCTGCTGCTAGCACTGTGAGGCGGCGTTGCAGCGGCGTTTTCGAAGACACCCGAAGGGTGGACGCCGCTCGGCTCTTGTGGGGCAGGGGCAAGGCTGTGGGCTGTAGGCTTCTACTAGGTACCGACTTGGAAGCACCCAGACCTGAACCGTCGGAGCCCTAAGCCCCAAATCCTACCAAAACCCATATGAACTAATATAACTAAAACATGCTTGCAACGAATTCTGTGCCCCTGAGCCGCGGCAACCACTTACACCGCATACCCCAAACCTCGACTAAGGCTAGTCTAAGCCCCAACCCGAAGTGGTATGACTGAGGGACACAGGCGAGCATAGTCGCCATAAGCATCGGAAGAAGGTTTGGGGCGTAGTGTTCTAGGGACCCTCATAATCCGGATCTTCTTCTACAGGGCTTAAGCCCGGGTCCCGTTAGGGATCTTGGGGCTATAAGGCTGTATCTTACTAACGATCTTATTGGTCTTGGGGGTGCATTCATCAACCCTAGAACCAAGACCCTCAGCCCTGAACCCGAACACCTCAACCTTAAAGCCTTAGGGTTTAGGGTTTAGGTTTAGGGTTTAGGGTTTAGGGTTTAGGGTTTAAGCTCCATAAGCTAAAACCTAAATCGGGTTTCCGCAGCTTTCGCAGTTCAGGCTATGGCCCGCAATTCCATCGCTTCCCGACAGAGGCCACTTGCGGGGGGGAAGATTTATTTAAAATGCACTGTGCAGATTTAGGGTTTAGGGTTTAGGGTTTAGGGTGCAGATCAGATAGTGGATTCCGTAAGCCGGTTGAGCATTTGATGTTTACTGTTCAGGGCTGAAGGTTGAGGGTTTCGAGGAAACTACTCCCCAATTCTTCGAAGCTTTTGTTAGGTTTTAGCTCTCTCGAGATCGGAGCTCCGGAAGCGAAGAAGAATGGGAAGAGCTTCTGTGGTAGGGAGGCCCCCTAGACCCTAATCGCATCAAAGCCATCTCTTCTAAACCCTAAACCCTAAACCCGAAACCCTAAACCCCTAAACCCCTAAACCCCTGAACCCCTCAACCCTAAACCCTAAACCCCTAGTATTTGAAGGAACCCCTCTCTTTGTTTAAGGGCCGTTATGGTCGTTGTTGCGGCGTGCCTGGATTCCATTAACCAAAGCACTCTGAACCCGAAGCCCTAGAGCCTTAAACGCTTAAACCCTCGCGACCCCCAAACCCCGAAACCCCCAAACCCTAAACCCTAAACCCTAAACCCTAAACCCTAAACCCTAAACCCTAAACCCTAAACCCTAAACCCTGAACCCAAAAAGCCCTCAACCACGCAGAGAGCGTCAAGCTGGCGGCATGGGTCCTTGCATGGCTTTGGGCTTGAGGGTTTAAGGCTTTATACAGGGGCTTCGAGGTTTATGGATATTGAGGCCTGGGGATTCTGGGCAATTCTGGCGTTTAGGGTCCAGGATTAGGGTTTGGGGTTTAGGGTTTAGGATTTAGGGTTTAGGGTTTAGGGCCTTTAGGACACTGCTTAAGGTTATATGAACAAACCTTAATTGAAATTCCATAGCACCGGAAATTTACACCAACCCCAAAACCCAGCGCTTCAGCCCAGAATTAGGGTTCATGGTTTCGGGTTCTAAGGGTTTAGGTTTAGGGTTCAGGGGTCAGAAACCACCCCAATGCCTAAACCCTTCTCCCATGACCCTAGGCCTCAAAACCTATGCCATGCCTTAAACCTTGCACCGTAAGCCCTAAACTCTAAGCCTAACCCTAAACCCTAAACCGTGTCCAGGTGAAGATGAGCTGGCCACCCAAGGACCATCCGATCTGAACCATGGTGGTCCTTTGCAAATGTCTCCCAAAAGAGTTTAGGGTTAGGGCTTCGAGGGATTAAGGTTTTACATTTGTAGGGCTGGCCCCAAGCCCTAAAATCTAAAGTTCTAAGATGTTTATGGTGAAGAGGGTTTCTGTAGGCTTCCCGGGCTCGAATTGCCCCTTATGGCGCCGGTTTTGGATTGTCCTTCTTAGAGGTCCGCTTATCAGGAGCAGACAGCTTGGTCAAGGCACCTCCTTCCAGAGATTCCTCTTGCTTAGGGTTTAGGGTTTAGGGGTATAAAACGCTAGACTCTAAACCCCTGCACAAACCCCCTACAGGGCCCAGTCTAGAAAGGGACATTTCCTGAACTCGAAACCCCGAAACCCTGAACCTTAGAGTCGTCAAAGTCGTGGTGATTTTTTTTGAGCCCGTCGTCCTTAAAGGTTTGGTAATGAATCCTCACTCCCACACAGCAACTTTGAAACACATTCAACAAACGGTGTCCAACCCGTCAGAAACTGAAAACCCTAAACCCTAGACCCT
>CAJNDV010035818.1:0-13224 GCA_905221635.1 Symbiodinium sp. CCMP2456
TACCCCTTAATTTCTGAAACTCCCATGTAAGAAATCTCGAAGGCATGGATTGGCTCATCCATTACAGTACATTGCGGTGCAGTACATTGCATTGCATTGCACGGCATGGCATGGCATGGTATGGCACTGCCTGCCGCAACTCAATGTACTCCACTATACATACATGCGCGCGTAAACACATCCATCAATCCATCCATCCATCCATTAGTCCATCCATCCATCCAGCCAGCCAATATCTGGAGCCGCAAAATCAACATATAACTATGTCACAAACCCCTTATTCACTAACAATTGAAGCCCTTAGATTAGGATTGGCATCCAATCTCTAAACCCTAAACCCTAAACAGCTTCTCCTCAGGTCACCATTGGCAACGCCCTTGCTGGTGCCTTCGTTGCGGCTCCGCAGCAGTGTGGTGCGACCGTGTGCGCATGGAATTCGGGAAAGGGCTGTACTAGAGGGGCCTTAATTATTACCACTACCATTTTGGGATGGGCTGTACTATAGGGGCCTTAATCATTAAAACTACCATTTTGGGGCTCCTTATTATAGTTCTAGTAGAATATACCCCAAAACCCTATTCTAATTAGTCAGGTACCTACATTCTTGATTTCAGAGGTTAGCGTTCTACAACATCAAGCCTGTCGGTTCTGAGTTCGAGTTGGAACAGACTTCCAGGCCGAACCCCTCAATTTCAAAATTCCCCTGGACCGGGGCTAGAAATTCTGAAGAACCAGTCTCATTCAGGAAGTGGCCTTAATATTTAGCATAGGGTTTGGGGGTAAATTATACTATACTAATAATAATGAGCCCCCAAGACCCTATTCGAATTATTGAGGCCCCTACATTACTCTCATTCAAGAATTGTGTGTGTGTGTGTCTTCAAGCGCATGAGTGTCCCCTCGTTTCGCGGGCTGCATGGTTCCGGATGTTGGCGCGAAGCCCCCTCAAAGGTGGGCGGAGGCATGTCCTTCGCCTTTGGAAAGCTTGGCAAGAAGGAGGCGAAGAAGGTGGTGGAGAAAGAAGAGGCCGAGGAGTGAGCTGAGGACGGGCATGCAAGGTTCTGAGAGTCGAGGCTTATGTCGTGGTACTTAAAGAGGAAATAGTAAGGATAAATGCAAGAGCAATGGCAGTGGTCTTGCAGGACGGCAGAAAATGGTAGCAGCAACCGAGAGTATTTAGTACGCCTAGACAAGTTGTGCCGGTCCACAATATCGATGCAACGAAGAATCCACTCCTAACAGGGGAAGGTATGGGAATATGGATGTTCCAAAGGTTGGAATTTACCAGAACTCCCCCAAACCGTACAATCGAAGCCGGAAGCTCTAAACCGCACGCCCAAGCCCTTAAACCCTTGACCGTAGATCCGTTAAACCCTAAACCGTCATACCCTACACCTTAAACCCTAAAACCTCAAACCCTCAATCCTCAACCCTAACCCTTAAGCCCTAAAAACTCTAAAGCTTAAAACCCCAAACCCTCAATCCTCAACCCTAACCCTCAAGCCCTAAACCCTAAACCCCCAAACCCTCAATCCTCAACCCTAACCCTTAAGCCCTCAACCCTGATTTGTGGAATTCACGTCATCTTTCTTAGCGCTGCCTGCTTGGCCTTACCCGATCCTGCAGCCCGGGGTAAGTCCAAGGTGGGCACTAGGGTTTACGGATTCGGGGTTTAGGGTTTAGGGAAAGTTTAGGGCTTAGGTATTTATGTTTTTTGGGGTGGAGGGGGGTTTTGTTTCCTGCTTGGTTCATTGCTCCTACTGTTGTCTCGCACCATGTTTAGTTCATTGTGGAGGAGGAACATGTGTTGGAAGTAGTGGGAGTTTGACCTCAAGCAGATGTGAAGTGATGCAAATTTCCAGAAATCCGCGCTTACTGCGGCATTAGGGCCCAGATGTGCGTGCCGCTCACCCGAATCGAGAGGAGCGGCAGCTGTGCTGGAAAGATGGCCCGAAGTGATCGCAATGCAAAACCGAAGCCGTGCAAATAAGATTAAATCTGGTGCACCAAACCACATAACTCACCATGCGCACCTAAGCAAGACTGGCAATGCATGGCAAGCAGGCGAGCTTACTTCATGGGAATGGTACGTAGATGAAGTGCGAGACAGGCAACCTAGGATCTGTCTGTGCTTTTTTCAATGCCTGCGGGACGGAAATCCTATGCTCTTCAGAAGGACATGCCCAAAACCCCAAGCCGAGAGTCCAACCAGCTCAGGTTGTAAGGCTCAGGCTTAATATAGAGGCCTTAATAGTTAGAATAGGGTGTTTTGGGGGCTCTTTTATAGTATAACTGTCATAAGGAGCCCTATAAGAAGGATACTGGTAATTATTTAGGCTTCCACATTAGATTTTTTTCAGACTGTGCTGGGGCTTCGCCTGTTTAAAGGGCGGCCTCCAAGCTCCAGCATTTTTACGTACCAGGAAGCTGCGGATGGGCTGTGCCTCTGTACCCTAAACCCTAAGCCCTAAGCCCTAAACCCTAAACCCTAAACCCTAAACCCTAAACTCCTAAACCCTAAGCCCTAAACCCTAAATCCTAAACCCTAGACTTGGTTCAGGGCTTGGGTTGTCTCGGAGATGTGCTAGGAAGGCTCCTGTCGATGCTGAGTTTTCGCCTGAGGCCCTGATCCCTTCGTGATGTCCTCGTCTAAGCGCAACTTGGAGGTTCATGGGTAGTTATAGGGCTCCTTTAAGGGATCTATAAGAGGGTTCTATAAGGGGTCTATAAGGGGTCATACTTGGAGGTTCATGGGTAGTTATAAGTAGGGTTATGAGTAGGGTAACTATAAATATAACCCACATTAGGGGACTTATAACCCCACTTATAACTACCCATGAACCTAAGAGTACAGATCCTGGCAGAGCATCACGGTGTTCGGTCAAAGCATTCAGCACTACTGCTTGCTGCGAGTGCCTGAGGTGTCGTAGCTATAGTCTCAAGGGCAGTTCCTTTTTAGTTTTAGCTTGTGGGGTCCTCAATAGGTGAGTGGCAAAACCCAAAAAGGGACTAAAGGGACTCATTACAATGCAGAGCTGTCGCAGCGGCGAATGCAGAGGCAGAGCCCGTAGGAGCACCCGTTGCGGCGACCGGTTTCCATCCAGTGATTTGCAAGGAAAAAGTGTACGGACAGCGATCGAATAAGGGGGCAAGGTTCAGGGGACCCAAACCCTAAACCCTAGCTATAAACCCAAAACCCTAAACTCCTAAACCCTAAACCCTGATCTTGGTCTTGATCACCGACTCGGGAAGGATTCAGTTGGGTTTCGGAAACTTGCAAACGCCGGCTTCCTGTTGAAAGAGCAAGCGAGAAAAGGCTCTGCAGCCTCATACAGTTGAGGTTGCAAAATTTAGGATTGAGGTGCACTTTTTGTTTACAGGTTTGAGTTTAGTGAGTTTAGGGCTTATGATGGTCTTGCAGGATATTTCTGGTTATGGGGTCGCGGGTCGAGGTTTCAACCTCTGCGGCTAAAGCTTTAACGGTTTCATTCCCAAGTGTTTGGAGTCTCAACCCAGACGGTCACAGATGCCCCGAGCCCCAAGCCTTTGGCAGTAGTAGTAGTAGTAGTAGTCGTCGTCGTCGTCATCGTCATCGTCGTCGTCGTCGACGTCGTCCTCGCCGTACAGTAATTAGTAGTAGCAGTAGTAAACCCTAACTGCCGGACAGTGAGCCGTAAACACTCGGAAAATTATCCGAAGCTGCACAAGTCCTTGACTTTTTCGGTTCTGAGAATCCATCTCATAGTGAGAGCGTGTTCCCTGGCCATCTTCAATTATGGACTTCGCTTGACTGTTCTGGCTGGCTGGCCTGCTGGCTGGCCGGTTTGGTTGGTGGTTGTTGTTGTTGTTGTGGTTGTCGTCGTCGTCGCCGTTGTTGCTCGTGACGGTGATGATCCGAAGAAGTGGTTGTCTGTGGCGGTAAGGCGGCGAGGTCGTCCTTTTTGCCAGCATTCATGTGGCTTACAATTGGTAGTTCCTGGCAACTTACGAGAATGATAACGTTGCTTGCAACCACGTTGCAAAGAGACATGGGCAGATCATGTATTATATACGTATCTTATATTACATATTGCACAATACATAGTATGTTTTTTGTACTAAATATGATGTGGCATATAGTATCAGATATGTATTACATATTTGTTTTGTATTACATACTGCAACCTTGTAAAGCTGTGCAGGAGACATTCCTTCTTTGGGACGGCCTGCTGCACAGCACCACTCAGCCAATACCGTCTGGGGCATTAAGGCGGGGAACAGAGGGCTGTTATCAGAAAAGAGGGGGTTTCCGTAAACGCGCTCTTATTAAGTCGGGGAGCAGGCCTCCCTACACCTGGCACTGCCGGGTCGAAAGAGTCCAGGGTTTGGTGTCATGGTTCGGTTAAACAGCTCGTCATCATTCTGATGGCTGTGTCTTTGCCTCGTCTTGGGGTTTCGGTTCGTGTTTGAGCGATTTTGCGGGTGCAGGCTTCCGGGTGTGCCGAGGCTGATAGCAGCCTCATAGAGGCTTGTGTCTTCACCGAACTCTGGCTGTCGCAACCACAACATTCCGCCAGCAACATCTCGTGTGTCCCGTGGATTCTTTGGCATGTTGGCACCATAAACGTTAGAGCTTGTATTATCGATGGTTAACATCAGTTGTTTTCTTCGCGTTGTGTTGCAAAGTTTTGCTTACGCCTTCTTCACGCAAGTCTCGATAAAGCCAGTATCTTGTCGTTGGTGCTTCACTTTAACATGGCAAGCTATGAAACCTATGTCACTTTCTTACACACCAGACCAGTTGGAAAGAAGATGTTCAAGTTCTTTGTGCTACCAAGTTGTCGGCCATTTCCAACCTCGTACCTGCAGGTATCCTGGTGCGGGACCAGGTGCTTCGGCACAAGCCACAGCTGCTGCAGCAGAGGCTGCAGAGGCGCGCAATGTGAAAAACGATACGGTTTCGGGCTTTCAATCCTGAAACCTTCGACGGAAGGCCTAGGCCTAGAGGAAACTAATGCACGTATGCAGGTACAACTTGCGTAAAGGATCGTTCTTCAGCAGCCCTAAACCCTAAACCCTAAACCCAAAGCCCTGAACCCGAAGCCCAAAGGGGAGCCAGCTTTGCAAAGAGCACGTTCCGCCAACAAATCCCCAGGATTGTCAATGTAGGGTTTAGGATTTAAGGTTTAGGGTTTAGGGGCCTGAATAATTACCAATACTATTTTGGGGTTCCTTGTAGTAAAGTAGAGTATAAAATGGGCCCAAAAACCTGGTCTAAATATTAAGGCCCCTACATCATCCGAAGACGCAGTGATGTGGACTGTGCTCTACCAACAAAGTTTAACATGAGATCTCGTCGTAGTAGCATGTCGAAACACAGTATCGTTGGGTGCCACATCATATCACGTCATATCATATGATACCATACCATACTGTTGAACCCACCGTATCACAGGATGTCCCATCTTCTCATATCATATCATATCATATCATATTAATATATCATCTCATATCATATGTCATGTGATACCATAACATGTCATGCCATATCATGTCCGAGCTAATATGGTATCAGGCCATGTCATGACATGCCATGTCATGTCAATACCGTATCATCTCTTCTCATCTAAGGCTCATCTCATCTCGCATCAGATTTTGCCACATCATGTCATATCATGTAATTGTGTCATGTTGTGTAGTTTCATGCCATGCCATATCAGATGACTTCAAGTTGCATCATGCCATATAGCAGATCATGACATATCATGCCATATCATACCTTAGTCTACCATATCACAGCATAGAATCATGCCATATAACACCATATCTTATCCTATCGTGTCATATCATATCATATCATGCCATATCATTTCGTGTCATGTCTTGTCATGTCATTCCGCCATGTATGATTGTGTTCGCTTTCATCTTATATTTGATTGTGCCAGCATCATCGTCGTCATCGTCATCATCGCCACCACCATCATTTATTGGGGTGGGGAGTTTCCGGCAGGCCGGTCTACGATAGAGTATGTAGCAAAGGACAGGTAGTTGTACTCCGTGAACCTCTTGACCCAATGGCTGAACACATGTGAATTGCCAAGTGGAAGACGGTGATGGCGGTAGGCCGGTGGGGCCCAGGTGGCTCTGCAGCAAAACGGCGTCGGTTGCGTGCGCTTCTCCTGTCGCTGTGCGTGTGTTTGTGTATGCATGTGTGTATGGTTTCCCGTTTCCATGTCTACGGGTTCTGAGTCTAAAAGGGGGGCCTTAATGATTAGAATAGGGCTTGGGGTATATTATACTATAATTATAATAAGGACCCCCCCCAAACCCTTTCTAATTATTATGGCCCCTACATTAGCCGACTGGCTTCCCAAACTGAGCAAGCTTTCGAGCGCTGTCAGTGTCACCACCAGCGGAGGCCTCTGCGCAGCTTCCCCTCGCTGATTTCGCGGCGGCAGCGCTGCTGCTGCGAATGCGGCGTCTGGGGGCCTTGAGGGAAGTTGGACTAAGGGATACACGATCAGTTGCAATGAAACAGCTTTGAAGTAGATGTTTCCGTGTGTTGGTCCTGCATGAAAGCATACTGATATCTTCGTAAGTACCCGCGGGAAAGATTCATGACAAAGCACGTCCAGGTTGAGAAAATAGCTTTGGCCCAAATCCCTCTAAAGATTACTTGTATGTCGGCTCCTCAACACAAGAAGTGGCTTCGAATAGTATTTCCTGACTCCGCGCGTCTACCTCCAACCATAAGCCTTGAACCCCAAAGCCTAAACCCTAAACCTTAAAAACTACGAATTCCTAAACCCTAAACCCCAAGTCCTACACCCTCAACGAAGCCAAAGCGCCAAACCTTGTTTGAAAGGAAGCCTCAAAACAGCCCTTATACTACTAGTCAACGTAGTCTTTAAGGGATCCTTTAGTCGGTTTAGGGTGTAGGGATCATTAGTTCCTACAGTTACAAGGGTTCCTGTAAGGGTTCCTCTACTTGGAGGTTCATGGGTAGTTATAAGTGAGGTTTTAAGTAGGGTAGCTATAATTATAACCCTATTAGGGGACTTATAACCCCACTTTATACCTACCCATGAACCACCAAATATGACCCCTTTTAGACCCCCTTTATAGGACCCTCTTATAGATCCCTTAAAGGAGCCTTATAACTACCCATGAACCTCCAAGTAGGGGCTGGAATCCGACACTTTGCTCCAACTCCCCAGGTTCCGAGGGTTTAGGGTTTAGGGTTCAGGCTTAGGGCTTAGGGTTTAGGGTTTAGGGTTTAGGGCTTAGGTGCCGGGACGAGGTTTAGGGTTCCTTCTTTGAGGGTCTAGGCTTCCGGGTTTAGAGTTCCTTTAAGGGTCTAGGGTTTAGGGTTTAGGGTTTAGGGTCGAGGGTTCAGCGTTTAGGGCTTCTGTAAGTGCTAAGGGTTCACGGTTTAGGGTTAGGACTCACTTGGAGGTTCATGGGTAGTTATAAGTAGGGTTATAGTAGGGTAACTATATATATATATATATATCAGGGGACTTATTACCCCACTTATAACTACCCATGAACCTCCAAGTAGCGAGGGAGGGAAGCTTGGGATTGCGAGCTGCTGCTGAGGCGACCTGCTTAGACTGGATCAGACGGAGTGCCTCCGACGACGGGGCCCTAGCATTGCACGTTCAAGAGCCCACCTCTCGTCTCCATCGTAGTTCCTTTTCTAGCAGTACCTCGTAAGGTCGTAGATATAATTATGCTGAACCAACCTAAACCCTAAACCACCCTAAACCCTAAACCCCAAGCCCTAAATCCTAAACCGTGAACCCCAAACCCTAAACCCCAAACCCTAATCCCTAAACCCTAAACCCTAGACCTAAACTTTAAACCCTAAACCGAAAGGGCAGTACAATGGAGACCACTGGTAGAGGCAGGGTCCAGGCTTCACCACTTCCTGGCAGCAGGGCACTAATTGCACTTTACAACCAAACCGGGTTTAGGATTTAGGGTTTAGGGTTTTGGGGGGGAGAAATAATTACCAATACTATTTTTTGGTGGCGGTTCCTTATCACAGTTATGTTATAGTATACCCCAAACCCCTATTGTAACTATTAAGGCCCCTACATTATGTTCATCCCGACAGGTAACCCTTTATCAGAACTTTATCAGTTCCTTCAAGAGGTATGTGTAGTTCTTCAAGGTCCCCAGTGCAGTACGGCACCCTTATAAACAGGCTCCTAAAAGGGACCCTAATTTAGAGAACTACCCATATAGAACCCCTGCCCTATAAAAAACCCTTATAGATCCCTTTAAGGAACCCTAAAGAAGGACCCCCAAAAGGGACCTTAATTTAGAGAACTACCCATCTCAGGGCTTGGGTTTTTCGAGCCTGGCTTCATGTTGTCGTCGTGGCCCTGAGCCCAAGCCCTGTTTCGAAAGCCCCGGCAACAAAGCAAAGTCCCTGATCCTAACACCGCGAATGTAGGGGTCTAAATACATTGGGGCCTTCAGAATTGGACCCTAAACCCTAAACCTCTAAGTATACGATAGACAGCTATAGTATACTCATACTAGGGAACCCGAAGAGAAGATATCACGGCCCGAAACTGCAGCTGGCTCTGGACCCTAAGCCCTAAACCCTACACCGTCTGTTGGGTTTAGGGTTTAGGGCCTGGAGACTGGAGAGGCTCTGGATGAAATAAAGGCCCTGGTAATCCGGACGCCTACAATATGAAGTCCTTACATTACAATCTCCATTGTGACTCCCTTTTTCTGGTGTCACTAATGGGTAGGGGTCAAGGGGCTTTAGGGTTTAGCGGCTCATGGTAAAAGGCCACCCCCCCAAACGGAATTACAATGGAGACTGTGGGTATGGCAGGGAAAAAGTAACACTGCGGCAATCGGTCTCTAGGAAGTCTTCGGGTACAAGCCATGTGCCCCAAAGGCCATGAAACTTTATTTCTGGTAGTAGTATTCCTCAACGTTCCTTATTTTCACGAAAACCTTACCCGAAGTTGAGGAGGCTTGTATTCCTGGAGCCCCGAATCCTTGAACCTATTCTCTGCAAGCCAAGAAAGACACAAGTCCAACAGATGCCTACGGTCTCCATTGTAGTACTTGTTTTGGTTGAACCAGCTTTCTATGTAATAGGACGCTATAAGGTAGGCCCACGAAGGAACCACAATGGAGACGATTTGGCATGTTCAAAGCGCCTAAAGAATTACCTATACTATTTTGCTGGTTCCGTATTATACTTATCGTATACTGGGCCCCAAAACCGTATTCTAATTATGAAGGCCCCTCTAAACCCTAAATTACTAAACCCTAAACCCTAAACCCTGTAAGGCCCCTACATTAGCTTAAACCCTAAACCCTAAACCCTAAACCCTAAACCCTAAACCCTAAACCCTAAACCCTAAACCCTAAACCCTAAACCCTAATTGCACGTTAAAAAAAAACCCTAATTGGGGCCCCAGGACTCCTCCGGTCCAACGGCGAAGAAGGTGCCCTGGAGCTGCTCCTCGGCTCAGTGCTCGAGTGAGGTAACGATGTTGCTGCGGATCTGAGCCCCCAAAACCCCAAGGCTTAAGTGGTTTTGGGGTTTAGGGTTTAGGATAAAAATGGAACCCTAAACCCTAGAGCCCTTAGCCAGAGAATTTGTCCGCTGGAAAGTCTTTGGTGGTGGTGATGCTGAGGACGGTTCTTCAAGAGGTGGGGCGGCTGTCCTTGAGCATCTTCACAGCCCTTACAACTAACAAGCCTTACAACCTTACAACCTCATGAGGCGGTACTCCCGGCTTCAAGTTAGCAAAACCCCGGCAGAATCCTAAATGCTACTGGGGTTGAGGGTTTAGGATTTAGGAAGTGAGCTTGGGCCTTATAGGCGTGGGTTTGGGGTGTATTTTGAGCGTAGGAGTATAGGGTTTATAGCAGTATAGGGTTTGGGGTCTCTTAAACCCCAAACCCTAAACCTTAAACCCTGAACCCTAAACCTTAAACCCAAAACCCGAAACCCTAAACCCTACACCTTCGTTTTTCCACTGGATCGATTCAGGCTAAAAGAGGCGAAGGCTTTGCTGCAGACGGCAGGCCACCCTGCACTCCCGGGCTTTTTGTTTTTAAGGGGTTTAGGGTTTAGGCTGTAGGGGTTTAGAGTTAGGTGTTTAGGGGTTTAGGGGTTTAGGGGTTTGGGGTTTAGGCTGTAGGGGTTTAGGGTTTAGCGTCTAGGGGTTTAGGGTTGAGGGGTTTAGTGGTTTACGGTTTAGGCCACGTGCCTTTCAGGGACACGGCTTTCCCACCTGTTGTATCCGACGAACAAGATTGGATGTGTTTCCCCTCAACCGACATCGCACCAGCTGCCGTTACCGCACCCTGCACTCAGATCACAATAAACCCTAAACCTTTAAACCCTAAGCCCTAAAGCCTAAAGCCCTAAACCTTTAAGCCCTAAGCCCTAAACCCTAAAGCCTAAACCCCAAAGCCTCAAGCCTAAAGCCCTAAACCTAAGCCGGGTTTCTAATTTTAGGAGTCCTTGTAAAAGGGATCCTGGTGCTTTTGGACTTGTGCAGTATGCGGTTCACATGTTGAGCAGGTGTTCTGATAATAAGGGGATTTAGGGTTTAGGGTTTAGGGCCTAACCCCTAAACCCTAAACCCCTAAACCCCTAAACCCTAAACCCCTGAACCCCTAAAGCCTAAACCCCTCAACCCCTCAACCCAAAACCCCTGTACCTTAAACCCCTAAACCCCTACATACCCGAAGCCCCTTAGCTAAAGCTTTAAGCAGTCTGCCGCTCCCAGTCGGAAACGTTGTCACTCTCAGGTACCTATAGTGCAAAGTAGTTCCTTTTTTGATTCAACTGTGGCTTTGTGTTGTGGGTCCCATAAGGGTTTAGGGTTTAGGGTTTAGGGGTTTAGGGTTTAGGGTTTAAGGTTTAGGGTTTAGGGTTTAAATAAGGTAGCCCAAAGGGGAACGGCAATGGAGACTATGGGTAGGGTTTTTGAGCTCAGGGGAAATGTAGGGAGGCACTGCGGGTTTGGAGGCTTCAAGGCGAATACTAGATAATTGCCACTACTATTTTGGGGGGTTTCCTCATTTTAAGTATAGTATAAAGGGCCCCAAAGCCATATTCTAATTATGAAGGCCCCTACGCCATACCCTTATATAGAACCCTGATAGAACCCATTAAAGTAACTGAACCCTTCAAAAAAAAGGAGCACCAGAAGCCGATTCTAGTCATTAAGGGCCCTATATTACATGTTTCGGGTGCGGATTTCGAGTTTATATCTCGAACAGCTTCCGGCAGGATGTGGGTTTAACCGGGTTTAGGGGTTTCGGGATTTAGGGTTTTAGGGCTTGGGGTTTGATTTCGATGCTAATGACACCACAAAGTTGATGCTTCGGACCCCTCGACTGCTCGCTTTCTTTTCATTTGCAGTTACATCTTGGAACTTTGAGGGCGCTTTGCGCAATTTAACCGAAAAGATCCAGTTATCACAGTAAAGAGTTGGCGTAAAGTGGATGCGTTTCACGACCTGCTCGAAAATGGTTTCTTGGTTCAGTCAGGGTTGCAGGTAGCTGAGATGTATTGAGAAGACAGTGCTAGAGGTTCGCTTTTTGTGGTATCAAACGATTTTCTCCTTTGTGGTTGTACTGTTTCTCATCCTTTCCGTAAGACCCCTGAGTAGCGGTTGCCCGGAGACTTCTTAAGCAGCTCAGGCATGCCTTCAAACATTAGGGTTTTGGTTCAAGGTTCAGGGTTGGCTGGCAGGCCCCAGCCGCTCAGGCGGCGTTGGCCGCGACTTCTTGGGCGAGGCTTGGAACTGATCTTGAAATTTCAGAGGCTGCCGACATTGTAGTGCGAGGCGGTATGCCATCATACCCTAAAGCCCTAACCCTAAAAGGAACCCTAAACCCTAAAGCCCTCAACCCTAAAAGGAACCCTAAACCCTAAAAGGAACCCTACACCCTTTGAGGCCTCTCCGGCCAGTCGAGCATCCGCGTTACCCGCCAGGCTGGCCGAATGTTCAGTCAGGGTTTCGGGCATGCTCTGGGGTCCTTGCGAGTTCGTTGCATGATTGTTAAGGGTTCCGTTTAGGGTTTAGGGTTTAGGGTTCCTTTTAGGGTTTAAGGTTTAGGGCTAAGGGTTCCTTTTAGGGTTTAGGGCTGTTTTATGGTTGTTACATAAGATACCCTCCCCAACTCCGAACCCTACGGCTGTGCGTGTTCCAAGTGCTTCTAGGAGTGGTTTAGGGTTCAGGGTTTTGGCGTGTTTAGGGCTTAGGGTTTATTTCACAGGCTCTCAACCCTAAACCCCAAACCTTAAACTCGCAGCAACAACAGCGTTCGCAATGTTGCTCACCCTACTATAGTGGCTTTAAGAATTATTACCTATACTATGTTGGGGCGTTCCTTATGATATTTATAGTAAACTATAGCCCAAAACCCTATTCTAATCATTAGGGTCCCTACTAGCACCCTAAAGCCAGTGATCTGCGCTGCCGGACTCACTTCTTGCGCTTTCGCAGAGAGACTGCTGGGTCGTTCTGCATCCGCGGTCAAGAATCCCTGGACGCCACCGATCCGTAGATGGGTAGTTCTCTAAATTAGGGTCCCTGTTGGGATCCTTTTTACAAGGGTGCCGTACCATATTGGGGACCACAAAAGGGACCCTAATTTAGAGAACTACCCAGATCGTATCAACCATACCTGCCTGAAGCTCCTGGGTAGTATTCGGGAGACCCCTTAAAAGGGGACCCTTCTTAACCCTACTCATGGCTCTCCTAAAAGGGACCCTATTGAGAGGGTTTATATCCCCATTAGAAGCATCCTAAACTGTGAACTGCTGACCTGAGATCACTTAAGGTACAACTTAAGAACGGGGCCTAAATAATTACCTATACTATTTTGGGAGTCCCTTGATATAATTATAGTATAACATACCCCAAAACCTTATTCTGATTATGAATTTAAGACCCCTACATTAAGCCTCAAAGTGGAGCATCTCAAAACCTGCAGGCGCCTTGGAACTCCCCTAAACCCTCGAATCCCCAAACCCTAAACCCTAAAACCCTTGACCCTACTCGGAGGTTCATGGGTAGTTATAAGTAGGGTTATAAAGTAGCGTAAGTATAATTATAACCCAAATTAGGGGACTTATAACCCCACTTATACATGGCTGTAATCGGGCGGTTCGGTCGATACCAATACGTATGCGGTATTTAGCGGTACATGTATTGCCAGTATTGCGGAGTTTCGGTTCGGTTCGGT
>CAJNDV010035818.1:13324-23905 GCA_905221635.1 Symbiodinium sp. CCMP2456
AAGTATTGTTGAAACAGCCATGTTATAACTACCCATGAACCTCCAAGTAAACACTGAAGCCCTGGATTTTCTGAGGCCGACGCCTCCGCTCGGTTCGGATGCTTTGGCCGAGGCATCCTCTTGTCAGGGCTCTTGGACCAAACCCTGCACCCTTCTGGGAGGTTCATGGGTAGTTATAAGTGGGTTATAAGTTATAAGTGGGTTATAAGTAGGGTAACCATAATTTAACCCATATTAGGGGACTTCTAATAACTACCCATGAACCTCCAAGTAGACCCTAAACCTTAAATCTCAAGCGCTAGAGCGTTTCGCAGCTTGGGGCTAAGGGCTTCAGGGTTGAGGGGTTTAGGGCTTAGGGTTTTGGCGTTTAGGGTTTAGTGCGTATTTAGGGTTTTGGGGGTTTAGGGTTTGGGCTTTAGGGTTTAGGGGTTTTCGGGGTTTGGGGTTTTCGGGGTTTAGGGTTGTAAGGGCTTCGGGTTCATTAGAGGTTTAGGGATTAGGGCTTAAGGTTTGGAGTTTTAGGGGTTTGGAGTTTTAGGGTTTAGGGCTATGGGGGGTGAGGATTCATGGGCATCGTGCCTGCAGCTGAGAATCAAAGCCCCAGCCGCTAAACCTAAACCTACAGACGAAGTTCCTGCAGTGTGAGCCCGATGAGGGCAGTGCATCTTAAAGAGGCGTACCGCGCTTAACCCTAAACCGAATCCCAGCCCCCCCCAAGCCCGAAGGCCGAATGTCCTAAAGAGGGTTCAGGGTTTACGGGCTTTAGGGTGTTAGGGTTCAGGGCTTTAGGGTCTTAGGCTTTAGGGCTCTGGGGTTTTAGGGTTTAAGGTTTAGGATTTAGGGTTTAGGCTCTTAAACCAATCTTTAGTCGTGAACCCTCGGGAAACGAGCATAGCCCCAGATCCAAGCCGTTTTGAGCCGAGACAGATCATAGGAAAACACCCCAAACCCACGTGGCCAAAATCATCGATCCGACATTAAACCCTAAACCCTAAACCCTAAACCCAAACCTTGTGCCCGGAAGCCCCAACACCAGAATGCAGAGCTGCCGCATGTCTTGCTAGTGGGAATCCCAATTCGGAACCGTACCTTCCGACAGCGTAGGCTAGAGTCAGCCTTATCCCTGATAGTAACCCTGTTACTACCCCATGGTACCCCTGAAAGAACCCTAGTACACCTTGTAGTAAGACTTCGTGTATGCCTTACTTGGAGGTTCATGGGTAGTTATAAGTAGGGTTATAAGTAGGGTATCTATAATTATGACCCATATTAGGGGACTTATAACCCTACTTATAACTACCCATGAACCTGCAAGTATGGTCCCCTGAAAGGATCCGTTGCGACTTCGTGGTCAGCAGTTCATCAGCGCAGCTGCCCAGGGTGCGCAGGCCGTGGTTGGCAAGACACCCCAGCACCCTGAAGCCTAAACCCCAAACCCCCTAAGAAGACGCTTAAATAATTACCTATACTATTTCTGTCCTAACCCCCTAATATAGGCGCTTAAATAATTACCTATACTATTTCTTGTTTTGGGGGGGTCCTCATTATACATATGGTATTATATTGCCCAAAACCCCACTCTAATTATTCAGGACCCTATCTTAAACCCTAATTCATCGACTCGCTCCATGCGCAGGGGCTCCTGCAAGCAGGGCGGCAGGCCTATGCCAAACTCTCCACAGAGCAGGCTGGATCCGGATGAGTTTCTGAAGACGGCCTTTTCCATGTACCGCTTGTCTCATTAAATAACACCAGGACCCGTACAGGAACAGCAACAACAACAACAACCAAAACAAGACGAAGAAGAAGAAGCAAGGCCTCCTCCTCCTCCTCGTACTACTACTACTACTACTACTACTACTACTACTACTACTAGTACTAGTCGTAATACTAGTACTCCAGTACTAGTACTAGTCCTTGTGCTAGTGCTAGTACTGGTGCTATTGCTACTGCTACTGCTGCTGCCGCTGCTGTCGCTGCTGCTGCTGCTGCTGCTGCTGCTGCTGCTGCTGCTGCTGCTGCTGCTGCTGCTGCTGCTGCTACAGCTACTTCTACTGCTAGGACTAGCGGTGGGAACAACAACAGCCATTGTTACAACGGGCAGGATCCATGTTTCGCGATTACGAGGAAGAAGTTTAGGCTTCGTGGCCGTAAGCCTACTGTCGGTTTTGCATCCTGTAATGGGGCCCTAAACCCTAAAACCCTAAACCCTAAACCCTAAAACCTGAACCCAAAATCCTAAACCGAGGGATTTCGCCAAGGCTGGCCAGACACCGCCAGCTGCGCAGCCAGCCGGGGCCTCGACTGTCAGCGTCCGAGGGATGATTTTTGAGCAGCACTTTCGGGTTTGGGGTTTAGGGTTTAGGGCCTAAAGGGTTTAGGGTTTAGGGCAGAGCCGTTCAAAAACCTTACTGATACATCCAATCGTATTGACTGCTGAAGTCATCCGATCATACCGCACATGTGCAGAGTGGAGCTTTACCGATCAGAAGGCACGATCCTGAGCCTTTTTGCTCAGCTGCTGCACGAGCCTCGTACCTGCCAGGACTTCAAGGGCGAGCCCAGTGCGGCAAGGCCTGTGGCAAACGCTCGAAAACTGCGATTCCAAGAGCCGAGCAAATCAAGAGTTGAGATCCGGAGAGCAGCGCTTAGCTGACAAAGGCATGCGGATTGCAAGCTTGGGATGTGCATGCTCAGCTGCTAGCCGGCATACATGTTCAGTAGCCGTGCTGGCAGAAGTCGTAGGCGCCGCCGTCGTACACATCGTCGTAGTTGTTGTCGCAGTTTGCTTGCAGATAAGAGTGGAACGGTTGTTTTTTGCTGAAGCTTCGCTGTGACCCGCCTCGATTGTCCACCCCGGCACGAGGACATTCATTACACTAGCTTTGGGTAGTTTCACCATGCAAACAGCCCAGCTTCAACCCCCACAGTGTGGATGTCAAGAGTCAGCCACTGTAAGCCAAAAACCGGATGTAGACCAAGGCCGTTCCTTCCTCCTCCTTACTCCACGGGTGCTTGCATTGAAGTAATGCCTGGAATAAGACGCAGTCGCGTCTTTATGACTTCGGTTTACCAGAGCTCCGTTGTCAAGATCTTGTCATGGACGGAGGCCTGCCGGAGCGTCCTTGACCCAGGCATCCGCACAAAGGGAAGTGTTATCTCCGGAGTTCATCTAGGATGCAGACCAAAGCCCTGGCGCGCTGCAAGGTTAGAACCGTAAACCCCAAATAATTACAGCTTCGAGGGTCCAAGATGTCAGAACCTCGGGTTGAGAAAGGTTTAGGGTTTAGGAATCGAACTTTGGGGTTGAGGGATTTAGGGATTTAGGGGTTTAGGGATTTAGGGATTTAGGGTTCAGGATTTAGGGAATGTGAGACCCAAAGGCCGGGCTTTTGATTCAATGGGACAGGGATCCAGACTATCAGCTTGGGCCGTTGCTACAGGCGGATGCATGTAACATACACTGCTGTTGATGATATAACTCCTGCATTACCTTAGGGGCCCTAAACATTACCTAAACCATGGGAAGTATGGTATATTCTGACTATGGCTAGTGTAGGATTTAGATCATCAACCTTGTCATACAGCACATGCTTCCACACCCAGGCAGACGCTTGAGTAAGCAACGGAAGGGGGTCAGGGACTCCGGGGGGCTGGGCTTGCATGTTGGGTTCAGCTCGGGTTCATGCGCACGATATAGGGGCCTCAATAATTACTTCTACTATTTTTGGGGGGTTCCTTATTATAACTAATTATAGTCTAATATACCCTATTAAGGCCCCTACGATTTTTGGCAATTGGGGGCTTCCTTATTATAATTAGAGTCTAATATACCCTATTAAGGCCCCTACCGTGTGTCATGAGTCATGCTGTGCCGCGCAGTTGTCCAGCCTTTGAGCTCCACTCCGCTGACCCAAAGCAAAACCCCAAGCTTTAAGCAACCTGTTTAAGAAACCCTGGTCCTAGAACCCCCAAAATAATAGTGTTCATAGAGAGAACCCTTAGCGAACCCAAATAAAGACTCAACATTTCATAATCAGGTTCCTACATTAACTAAACCCTAAACCCTAAACCCTAAACCCTAAACCCTAAACCCTAAACCCTAAACCCTAAACCCTAAATAACCCCCAAGCTTTTTTTCGCAAAATCCCTGACCTATCTGGCCCAGAGCATCGCCAACTGGGTGGACATTGACCTATGGACGGTGCTTTGCCCAGCGATTGACATCCCAGGGTTCCGGGTTTAGGGTTTAGGGTTTAGGGGTTTAGGGGTTCGGGGTTTATGGCCGGTTTCTGAACCCAAAGTAAACAGAAAGAAGCTGAAAGCATCTACATCCTGACGTCATCCTTTGGAGGGAAGCACGGAGAGGATATTGAGCGGCTGTGGGGTAATATAGAAGCGTAAAGGCTTAAATCGTTACCAAATTTACTGTTAGGGTTCCTCATTGTAAGTATACTGTATGCAATACAGAAGTGCGAGCCTGGTCAAGCACTTAGCAAATCATTCCTTAGCACTTTAGGGTTTCCTATCACAGTTAGTAAGTATAGTAGTTAAACCCTAAATCCGATTTTAACCATCACGGCCCCTATATTTGGAGATCAGGGTCATGAGAGGAAGCTGGTACCAGCTTCAACATGTGGCAGTGGTTGCCGCCCCTTGCTTCCATGCTTCTCTTTACACCATGTGGGGGTTTCCGAAAATAGGGGACCCTAATATAGTACCATAAATAATCGGATCCTTATCATAAGGACCCCAAAATAAGGTACCCCTATTTTCGGAAACTACCATGTCTGTCATGATGTTAGGCACACGAAGGCGGCCTCTCCGGCAGACAACTGAGAAAGCCCTGAAACGGGCAAAGAATAATATTACTGTAGTTCTTCCTCTTATTAGCATTATTATTGAATTTTATATGGTATGGTGATGATTATTGTTACTTCCATCAGTATTGTCTTAGTTAGCACCCCCATCACTCTTGACCCCTTCCCCCCAATATGAAACGCCTCCCTCCCAACAAAGACTCGAACATATTTTTTCTATTAGGGGGTATGTTTATCTCTACTGCCACCTTTGAGGGGTCGTGCTCTTGCTCCTGTTCTGGCTCTTGCTCCCGTGCTGGCTTTTGCTCCTGCTTCTGCAGCGTCTCTTGCTCCTGCTCTTACTCCCGCTCCCGCTTTTGCTCCTGCTCTTACTCCTGCTTTTGCTTTTGCTTTGCTCTTGCTGATTCTCCCACTTTTGCTCTTGCTGCTGCTCTTGCTCTATCTCCTGCTCTTGCTTTTGCTCTTTCTGTTGTCTAAGCGTATTTGGAGCCTCCAAACACCCCCCCCCCCCTAATTCAGAATAGGTTTTAAAGGGCAGGTAAGATTCACCCCAATGTGTTGTTATTATTAGGCGGGTGTTGAATAGAGGGGGAAGCGATTATCAGTATGAGCATGAGAAGTAGATTTAGCATGCATTAGTATCAGTATGAGGATTAGTACTAGCACTAGTCCGAGTACGACCGCTAGCCTTAAAATTCGTTTTTTCCCCACCCCAATTTCTGGGTGCCTGAATTTCCCTTCCATCTAACCCAGCCTCTTTAAGTAGTCCGCGGCAGAGCGCCTAATGCCCGAACCTGAAATAATATAAGGGCCTGAATAATTACCAATACCATTTTGTGGGCTCCTGATTATAATTGTAGTATACTTTCCCCCCCAAACACTATTCGAATTATCAAGGCCTCTACATTCAACGTTTTGCCGTTCTTTGCGGCCTAAACCCTGAACCATCAACCCTAAAGCCGCAAACCTCAAAGCGAACAAATTCAAAGCCTGAGGAGAAGCAGGCGTCCGTTCCCGGGCAGGCACCGATATCCCGCCCTTCTTGGAGTCTTGTCCACGCTTGAAGATTTCGACCGGCTTCTTGCAGCATCGACGTAATAGGGGTATTGAGGTGCTTATATTATCCTCTTTACGTATAGTGAAGACCATTCCATGCCCGACGTCTTGCACCACAAAAGCCCAATTTCCCAAACTGCCGAAAAGTGATGCCTGCAGCTCTCAACCTTGCCCACACCCAAATGGGTAGTTCTCTAAACTAGGGTCCCTGTTTAGCTCACCAAAATAGTACGGCACCCTCGTAAAAAGAACCCTAAAAGGGACCGTAATTTGAAGAACTACCCAAATCCTCAGTACAGGCACCCCAGACACGTAAGCTGTGAGTGCAAATCGTCAGTTTGAGTTTAGAGTTTAGGGTTTGGGGTTTAGGGTTTAGGGTTCCCTTATCAGCATCCCACAAGGACCAACAGGAGCTGAGCCTGAGTTTCTACACACTGCAACTCGTAAGTATACTTATAAACATTCATAGTTATATCTTTATATGTTTAACGTTGTATCTACCAATGTTGTATTTGTTTGTATGTGTATATGCATTTGTACATGTCTATGCATATGTATATGTAGATGTACATGTGTATGTATAAGTGTGTGGTGATATACATACACATATACATATATACATGTACGTGTATGTATATGCATACATATATATATATATACATACACACATGTATGTCTGTATCTATAGATCTACATATATATATATATATACACACAGACGTATACGTGTACGCATACATTCACATATACATACATACAGAAATAGATATACATATACCTTGAATATATATATATATATATATGATATAAATATAAATGCATGTGTACTTATCAACACATATACCTTGCACCCCCACACCCACACGCACACCTAGATGGTTCTCACTACTGGGGATAGGCTGAGTTCGATGACTAGACAGATTACTTCAAGCCTCGAGTTCGACCACCCTTAGTCGCCTCACCACTGAGTGCAGGACGACCCAGGCACGTGTGAGCCCAAGAACAAACTTCTGGGGTCTGGGCTGAATCGCATGCTACTGTTGATTATACAAATCCTGCATTACCTTAAGGGCCCTAAACTATAGGAATTAGGGTATATTCCTCATTATGGGTAATGCAGGGCTTATATCACGAACCGTAGGAGCCCCGTGTGCCTTGAACTCTCGTGAAGAACCCCCCACACGCCCTTTAACGCCCAAAGACGGCAAACAACAATTCCTCTAATCCAAGAGCCAGTAACAGCAGTCCGAACCTTGCCCTAAGCCCTAATCCGGAAAGTGTAAGCCCAAAGCCCCAGACAAAGCCTAAAGCCCAAACCCTAAACCATAAACCATCTCAAACCCAAATCCTAAGCCCGAAACCTTAAACCATTTTGGCTCAAGCGCGCTGCTGTCTTTGCGCCGCTGCTTGTGCTGCATCTGGCTCTTGCGCTGCCGCACTGGCGCGCGTGCATGTCTGACGACGGATGGGCGGGCGACGCCGACGCCGAGGCCGAGGCGGCCGCCCGCGAGGACGCTGCGGACGAAGACGAGGCTTTTCGGCTCGTGCTGGCGGAGCTCGACGCGGGCGATGCGCACTCTCAGGCTGACGCCGCGGCGCTGCGCAAGTGGCGCGCGGAGCTCGAGGCGCACACCACCAGGGCGATTACGGACTCTGCGCGCCTATGCCTCAGCCGGCGCAACAAGGCGCACGCGGACGCGCTTGAGGCACGCGAGGGCGCGGCGGCGTCGCTCGACCAGATCACGGCGCGGCTCGCCGAGCCGGAGCGGCGCGCCGCGATCGTCGCGCCGTTCATCGACCAAGCGTTTGCGCCGCAGGTCGAGGAGCCTGCCCCCGCAGAGCGACCCGCGGCTCGCGCCGCCAGGGCGCTGGCGCAGGCCCGAACGCTGCACGGCATGCTCGTCGCCGAGCTTGCCGCTCCAGGACGTCACGCGCTCAGGCGGCTTCTGAAGGAGCCGTGCGCCGACGCCGAGGGGCGCGTGACTCCGGGCTGGCTGGAGCGCCTGCAGCAAACCAGCGAAGGGCGCAGGATCGTGAAGCGCTGCACCGCGCGGCTCAAGGATGACAACGTGGTGCCGCCCGCGCTCGCGGGCCTGGGTGTCACAGCCTCGGGCTACGCCGCTCTCCAGGCCGCCGTCGCAGCGGACCGCGAGATGGCCAACGCATCACGGTCTGTCGCAGCCGCCCTACGCCAGCAGGCGCGGCGGTTAGCCGGCGCCGCACGCGCGCTCGACGTCGCCGCTGGTGGTGCTGGCTGGAGGATAAGAGTTGTTGGTTTGCATGAGGCTTTCGGTATGTTACCCTGTCGATGCCGGCAACTTGGGCAAAGGGCTGTGGTGCTGATCTGAGATCTCACACGTAGGTCAGTATGTTCTATTTAGGCTGGTTGCTAATGTGCCATTGCAGCTGTGTGTTCCCACTTGAGCCGGTATGTATTGACCAGTGTGTTGATCGCCAGACGTTCAATCAGAAATTCGATGGAGCCTTGCTGCGCCGACCCGGGAGCCAGTTTGTGGTAGGGCAAGTTCTGCATGTCATTGTGGTTCTAGGAATATTCACTCTCGGGAAGCAGTGCGAAGCGCATTTCAAACCGTGCCGGTCAGCCCTCGCGAGGTGTTGTGTTGTGAGAACCCTGCCTGCAGGCGCTATTAGTAGGTGTCCTTGAGTTTCTGATTTGATACTAACCTGCTGATTCCGGCAGCCTGAGCACGGAGCTGTGATGCTGACATGCGATCTCACATGATGACCAGCACTTCCTGTGTGTAGACTACTCTCTACTTCCTGTGTGTAGACTACTTTCTACTGTGCCAATGCAGCTGGGTTACCCGACGGGAGAGCCGGTGTATGTGTTGATCGCCAGCTGTTCAGTCAGAAATTCGATGAAGCAGCACTGACCCGTGATCCCATTCTGTAGCGGGGCACGGTCAACCTTCCTATCTAATCTTGTTCCAGTGGTTAATACATAGATCTCGGGCTGCAGTGAACAACTGCCTTTTGAGCCGTGTCAGTCAGCCTTTGCGAGATGTTATGTTGTTACCTGTCTTTCGTGGTTGGGCTACGGCTGCTGAGCATTGTGTGCATGGTGCCTATTGTTGAGCTTGCTCCGATAGGGTTGCGTAGGCTGCTGTTATGAGGTCTGTTCATTATACTGGTGTTATTGTGGTGTTATTGACGTTGGGTGGAGTGTTGGTATGGTATGCAGCAGCAAGCAACTGCCTCAGCCAAAATGGCATTCGACCTAACTAACCAGGCAGGTGGAAAAGAGGTGTCAAAAAAAAAAACCTTAAACCCTAAACCCTAAACCCCAAATCCTAAACCCTGAACCCAAAACCCCAAATCTCAAACCCTAAACCCCAAACCTTAAACCCTAAACCCAAACCCTTTCAACCGTGTTGAGCTGAAGTTCCTGAGGCTGAGGCGGAGGGCCGAGCTTGCCGAGAAAGAGCCGGAGCCCACGAGTTCTCTAGGGTTTCATGAGCTTAGGGGCTTTGGGGTTTAGGGTTGGGGGCTTGAGGGGTTCGGTGTGTAGGGGTTCAGGGGTTTAGGGCTTCAGGGGTTCAGGGTGTGGGGGTTAGGGGTTTAGGGTTTATGGCGAGGGCGTAAGGATTTTGGCGTTTAGTGTATTGGGTTTGGGAGTTTAGGGTTCCGCGGTTTATAGCTGGGGCTTACGGCTTTTCGGGTGTTGCGGTTTGGGGTGTAAGTGTAGGGTTTTGGGATTCAATATAGACGCATCAATAATTACCAATATTATTCCTTAGGGTCCTTGAATCTACCTATACTATAAATCTAGGACATTTTCAGGTGGGTAGTTACCGTTATAGGAGCCTTATAGAAGGTCTATATACCTTATGGAAGCCTTATAGAAGCCCTATATACCCTAAACTCCCCACCTGCAGTTTTCTTTAAATAAAGTAGCCCAAAACCCTATGCTAATTCTCAAGGCCCCCACATATGTGTTGTCTTGAAGGACGGGGGGTGGAGGGCAAGGTTTTTGGGACTCCGGGTGTGTGATGTGTCAGGGTCAAGGCAGTTTGGGATGTAGAGGCTCGTGATTGAGAACCTGCCGAGATATTACATATATATATATATAGATATACATCTATATGTATATATATATATGTATATGCAAACCTTCCATTATATTCTGTGCTACATTCTACTATACTACACTAACCTATAAAATATTCTAATTTGTTCTGTACTATATTCTATCGAAGTTCTGTACTCTATCACATTCTTTATGTAACATTAGATCCATCACTTTTCAGCTGATCGTTCTGCGGCGAGCCCTTGCCTGAGCTAAGCAGCTACACCGAGCGGACACAACAGTGAGTTGCAAGGTTTGGGGCTTAGGGGTTTAATGGTTCAGTGTTTGGGCCCAGTTGTAGGGAGTGCGGCAATAGGCGTGCCCTAAACCCTAAACCCCTAAACCCTAAACCCCTGAAACCTAAACCCTAAACCCTAAATCCTAAACCCTAAGCTGTATGGCCCTATCCCATCCGACGGGGATGAGGATGTGCTCCCACCCACTCTTAGCATACCAAGGCGAGACGAGCTGAAGAGAAAGGCTCCTTGGGGCTCCTGGCGGACCGAGGGCCTAGGGGTTTAAGGTTCAGGGTTGAGGGTTTAGGGTTTAGGGTTCAGGGTTGAGGGTTGAGGGTTTAGGGTTTAGGGTTCAGGGTTGAGGGTTTAGGGGTTAGGGGTG
>CAJNDV010035819.1:0-23649 GCA_905221635.1 Symbiodinium sp. CCMP2456
CATCGAAGCGCGCATGGCCGAGATTTTAGCCGAGGCTGCTCAGGCAAGCAGTCTAGGCTAGTGGCTTCCTTCTTACATGCAGTGCATGAGGAAATGCAGCGACGGAGATTGTCAGACTTTCCGGCGGGCCGTCGACAGAGCCCTGTTGGCAGAAGCGAAACGGAGTTAAGACATTCGAGACATTCGCTGAACGCTTGGCCGCCGACATCTCATGCGAAGCTGTCCATGCACTGCTCGGGGATCACCGTCGCAGGACAGAGATCTGCTGCTCGAGCTCGACTTTGGTGCCACACAGCTGCCCATCCAGATTGGAAAGCTCTGTTGAAATGAACCCTACGCCAAGGGTAACTGGCGAACAGGATGTTGCAGCCAAGCATCTGGTTGCTATTGTGCTAGCAACGCGAATTATGCTTGTGAGGCTGCAGCCATGCCTGAATGCGCTCTGCTTCGCGCGCAGGACATGCCATTGCCTATTGCAGAAGCTCGCCGAGAGAATCTCTGGCGGCCTTGCAGCATGCCCCGTGCATGCCACAGCCAGTGCCAGAATCGAATCAAGATAATTGCCGGAATTGGGGCCGTCGAATTCTAGAGTGAAGAGGCACCATGCATGCACAGCCGTCCCGGCCAACATCTACAAATCGAGCTCCAGCAGCTGACCTCTGGCCATCACCAGTACCAGTTACTGTGGACGGAGGTGTCTCACTTGCAAGCCGTGCTGCGAGAGGCGAGGGCCTGCAAAGCCGATCGGACCGCCGCCGTGCCAACGTTTCCAGAGGCAACGCACGTGGTTGCGACGGAACCATGTCAATGTATCTGCAGGCGCTTGGCTACACTGATCGTCCACTAGCATCACATGTCACCACATTGCCACATCGGGCGATTGGCGTTGCTTCTCGCTCTCTTCCACACCGGCTGCATGGGGCAGAGTCTTGCAGACCCCTGGACGCACGCTTTCTCAACATCGCCATGGAAGATGGTGGCGAGCGGCCAAGCCGATGCCACTTCAGCCCATAAGAAACGGACCCGGGAGTGCCACGAGGATGCTACGGCCCAGTGCCCCAAGTGCCCGGTTCCATGGGCCAACCTTGAATTTGGAGAACCTTTCCTCCTGAGTGCAACGAGCTGAGCCCGGGAGGCCTAAGCCCAGGATCGAAGCAAAGATCGCGGCAAACCCTGTGGACGCCATGGGTGGCCCACTGCTACGGCAAGCGACCAGTGATCATCACAGTGGAAGCAGCTTGGGCTCAGGGAATAAACCTTTGCCAAGATCAGAAGTCTGACAAGTTTATTCAAGGTTCAGCCGTTGGACAATTAATGAAAAAAATGGTCAACAAAAATCTTGTTCGCAATGTTCCAGGAACAGATCGTCAAGCCCATCTAGTAGATTGCAGCTGGGCTCGTCTCTGCACTTTGCAGCAGCCCATGATTGAAATCCATCAGGCCGTACACAGGCTTCAACTTGCCTCAGGAAGCTTCGTGGCAGCACAGTTCAGTTCCTGACTACCTAGGCCCTGGGCCCTGGAACCAAGATCAAAGCTTGAAATCTTCCAATGCATCTGGCTGCCTGCATCATTCCAAACTATGGTGAAGAAAGATAATCAACGGCAATGCCGCGTGTCGTCAGGGACCGGATGCCACACCTAGCAGGGCAGTGATGTAGCGAGGCTCGCAGTGCATACAGCCTTTGCTTTATAGAGTCACTTCAGACTTTAGCTTGACCTCACCTCCCCAATAGGATCAGCTCCACCACCGCAGGAGCCACTAGGATTCCTCAGGATTCCGTCGGGCTTCCGGTTGAAGGATTGAGGATTCTGCTTCCTGCGGATCTGATCGACATGCCGATCGCTGCATTACATGTGGCAAGCTCTTCTGAATACGATGGGACAACAAGCACCATAGTTGAGTAAGCCTCATACTAATTTTATCTTTCCTTCCATTATCATCACGACGATGCGACTAAGGGATTGGGCTCATCCTGTCATTGTCACGTACTCTATGTATGCGATTCCGTGTAGCGGGCTAGCTCCGCCAAAGAAACACATGGGTTTCTGTCAAAAAGACACGCAGGCGCATACGGGAGGGTCCGTGTGAGGATATCGAGCACTTTCTACACTCCACGTACACATCTTTGGATGAAACGACCTGGGTCTGGACCTGCCTGGCAGACACACGAACACAAGTGACGCAAGTGTTGCGCAAAAACACCCACTTCTGAACGGAATGGCTTTCGCCGTGGCGCTTGCGTGGAGCTCTAGGCGATCCCACTGGTGGCACCACATCCTTGCACTTTCGCTCGGGGCTTCCCTGAGACTGAAATCCCAAATTCTGAATCCCAGACCTACACCGACAGCACCGGCTCTTGAACCCAAAACCCCAAACGATCACTAGCGCAGAAAAGCAAACGCACGAGCACAAGTTTGTTCTCCGCCCGGAGATCGGGCAAGGTTGCGGGTTTAGGACAGGACTTGAGGCTTTTGTCTTTTGTTTTGCCTCCTTCTTCATCAGAGTGTTACACTTTGGGGTTTAGCATTCAGACTTTGAGGTTGTGGATTCTTGCAAGATTTGCGATTCATCCAATGTAGGGCTTCGGATTTAAGCCTTTGATTCTGTGGAGTTCAAGATTTGCATGACGGTCCGCAGGTCGAATCTGGCAGCCAGTGAAATGGCAAACGTCACTCTTGTGACAGGCACCCAAGGCTATGTTGCCCCTTTTTATTCTCATGTTTACCATGACATGTATATCTGTTATTGCCATCATGATATTAATTCCTACGGTCATCACTCGATACACCGATTGCTATACGCTTTTTGCGGCATGTCAACAAGGGATTGGAAAGCGTCGAAAAATAAACGCACAATGGCGCGAAAGGGTACCGGAAGAGGAAAACCCTGCGGTGCTAGGGATTTGCTTTTCAGCGCCGAACTCAACGGTTTTGTGGGGTATCGCGCACACACACAAACACATGCACGCGAGCGGGCTTGCCGTGATCATGATGATCAGGATCCTTTGTGATAAGGGAAACAGGTCTTGTCATGATGTTGATGATAACGATGATCGACCATAGCGACGCCACAAAGGGTCACTTCTCAAGACGGAGTGGTCGGTCAAGCAGTCCGCAGGTCTCACGAGGCCCGAAAACTGAACACAGAAGCGAATGAATATCAACTCGCGCAATAGCGGATATTTCTCGAAAGCCCCCAAAACAAGTGGTTCCAAACAGCAGAAATCTGCAGAACTGATGCCCAAGACCCGTTGCCTCGTTGACTGAACCTTCAGACCATCCGACAGCCTGAGGAAAAATGCACGACCTAGATTACGACGTTTGTGTCAAGAAGTCCTGGCGAACATCGGAAAATAGCAATTCGATTCAAGTTGGCTTTGAGGCACCGGAATCAAGCAATTGCAGCCAAGCGGCGCTTCATCTACGCAATCCCGCAGACAGAGCGCAGTTCAAGGCAGATCCGTCCACTGACGCAGCGCGGCCATCGATAAACTCAGAGAAGAACATGATGAAGACAGAAAAAATGAAAAATCAATCAGAACGCGTACAAGAACACTGGCAGAACACCTACGGGCAAAGCCTTACCACCTGCGAAGATAAGTAACATGTACTGTTGCTATCGGAAAGCTATTGAGTTGCCTCCGCCTGACCCTTAAGACTTGAAGAACGAGTTCGAAGCCTGGCACCTATGTACCCGAATAGCCTGGTTCCTCTCTAACTCTAAACCGGTGAAGACTCCCATCCGTAGAAACACACCTTGCCGGCTATGCTGGCTGGATCCAGCTGGTGGCGGGCAACATCATGAACCAGAAGCTCGCTGACAGAGGGCTCTGTCAGTTCCGGCTGCTCTTCTGCACTATGCACATCCTTGTTGGTTTTCCTCCAAAGGCTCTGCATCGATCTTGTACTATCTAGCCTTTACACGCCCGTATGCTGTTGCCCCGAAAACTGAAACCTTGCTTTTATAAGGCCTGAGAGCTGCGCTTCCACAGCTCAAGGCTTAGAAGGCTTAGCAGGCTTTCGAACCAGATGAAGATTTTGGGTTAGAACACGCAAGATACAATATGCCATATACAAAGTATCATCTATAACTAACGCATCACACATAGTATAGTATAATGATATGTCATGGGTATTACATTATATGAGCTGTCATAAAAACTAGTTTTGTGTGAATTCGCTGCAAGTGCCCTTCAGGGTTAGAGTGTGGTCCTTGCGGGCACACTGAGCTGTTACAAAAGCTAGTTTTGTGTGAATTCGCTGCAAGGGCCCTTCAGGGTTAGAGTGAGGTCCTTGCGGGCACACAGTCAAGGTGGCTTGGTTTGGCGATGAGGCTTGCGCGTGCGACCACACACACACAAAACTCACTAAACCACAAGCTCAAGAGTCCTTTGCAACTCCTCAAGATCCTATAAAAAGGATTCCCAGAGGTTCAAGGTGTGGGCCTCGGAGGTTCGGATGTGGCGCCCTGATGCTTCCTTTTTGTTGCTCCTGCCCATTCCGCACAGACATGCTTTGCATGCTGCCAGGCCTCGGAGCAAACATGAATGAGATGGAAGTGAGACTTGGGTATGGGCCCATTGGTCGAAACAAGATCCCCCGCCAAAGATCACAGTCGCAACTGTCGTATACTCTGTCTTGGGGCACCAAGGACTATAAAGAGAGCCACTTGTCCTCTCAGCCGCCGCAACCTTCCGCCTTCTCAAACGCAAGCAAAGCCGACGAAACGGCCCCAAAGCCGCACATATAATACAATGTAAATCTAACTACACTGTATATGTATAGAATAACGCAATCCTATAAGTGTATATGTATATAGTTAAACCATTCACTGTATGTACTATATAGTGTAAAGTCCAAAGCATACAACGCGCATATGCTATAATCTCTATAACAAAATGTAGCATACATAGCATATACTTCAAAGTATTTTGTATGTATGCATATATACCTGATATAAAGTACATGATGTATAGCATATAAATAACAGATAATCACATACTGCATAACGCGTAGCTTTCTGTAATATGTAATATGTATATATATATATATACATATATAATTATACATACGCATGCACATATATATATATGCATACATGGTGATGGTAAACGGCAAATGCATCATGCATAACATCTAACCGTCTAACCAAATCTAGTATTCACTACATACCTGAAAGCATGAAACGTGACCCACAACAAATATACCATCATATACCATACATCACATGTAACGTGCAATATATAGTGTAAGATACTTCACATATCATATATATATATATAACTTCTGATATGCCGTATATGGCAGAACCTATATATGATGTAACGTATACTTTACGGACCTTACACACACACACACACGGTATACTATGCAATGCATAACCCTTGCAAACTGTAACATATAATTTCTACTATACAATACATATCGCGGTCGGGCCCCTTGAGGTAATGAACTGGGCCTAGACGGGTATGGCATTTGCTCTGAGGGTGTGGGGTTTGCGGTGTCGACTTCAGAGCTACTTGGGAGTTGCAGGATCGCTATTCAGATTGACCAACGATTTTGGTTACGAAGATCGGAAGTCTGGAGAGGTGGTTTGTACACTTTGAGGTCTCGTCATGTTGTGACGATAAAACCTCAGGAGCTGAGCGGCTTCGAGACTGCAAAGACCTGGACCCAACCACCACAACCTAAAGCCAAATAGATACGACGAAGGGGCTGACAGCTAGAGCTTCGAACTTGGGTTTCAGAGTCTCGACAGTGCACACAGGGATTCAGAGTTGAATCCGATAGGGCTTGTGGTTTGTGGCGGGATCCTATGCCAAGCACGGTTCCAGGAAGTTTGCAACAATGTGAACTTCTAGACTCAGCGGTCCAATAAGCTCTGGCCTGAGATCGACAAGTCCTACCCGCCAAATCCTGGGTTGTATAGGGCTTGACATGGAGTTTTGGAGTGTGGTACGGTACAGCTAAATTGCATGCATGCATAGCTATCTGCCTGTCTATCTAGCTATCTCTGTCTCTCTATGTGCGTACATGTACGTGTACACGTACATATATACATACATAAACAAAGAAATAAATATGTATACATCTATATAATCTATTTATATATATATATATATATAGACATACATACGTACACATATACATATACACACACACATATATATATATATATAGAGAACACACACATGTGTATATACATATGTATTATATGTGTAGCTTCTAAGTTCGTCGCCTTCTTCTCGCACTTCCTCGTCAGTCTTGCCCCGCTCCCTTTAGGACAGCCTGGCCAGGCTTGTGATTTCGGATTCGGTCTGCGGTTTAGGGTTTATGGGTTTAGGCTTGAGGGTTAGGGGTTGAGGGGTTTAGGGCTTAGGGTTAACTCTTTTCGAGGGCTCCTCTTCTGACTAGGGTTTAGGGTTTAGATGGGCTTCCGGCGATGCCGACATAGAAATGAGAAGCGACGTGCATGCAGCTGGGATAGCCCATTGGCATAAACCCTAAGTTTCTTGCTTACTGGCTCTTTAGATTCCTTTTGCGACGTTCGCAACCGCTCTGTGTTTTGATGGCTTTGCGGTGTCTTGGACGAAAGCTTTGCAACTGAATCCAACGAAGAGCAGAAGTATCTCTCGGCTAGGAACCCAGCTCGGAGCGCGGGGTACAAACTTCTTGAGGGGAGGAAGAACTGACCCCATGCCGGAGAGGTGCGAGCGCTGACCTGCTGATCCCGGTAAGGTCTTGGAAACCGCACAGCAAGAGCAAAGCCAAGCGACATGCGAGTCGGTGCGGAAGTAGTTGGACAAGATCCAGTTCAGCTCGTTCTTGGTACTTCGGTGGGTCTGCAGGGCACCGTCAAGGCAGATTGCAAAGAGTGCTGGCAACCCAAAACTTAGTTGGGTTCAGGGTGTCTCTGATGCTCCAACAGAGCACGACATTCCAGGCAGACAGGCGAGGCCTGCTTGGAGACATTCCACTCCAAGTTCTTGCCACCAGCCTGCCAGAGCAGTCCAGGGCTCACGATACAGTAGGAGCTGCACAACCAAACTTTCACTGAATCCTTCAGGGCATGATTTGCAATCCACAAGTCACTGCCTTCATGTGGTACTTGTTGTGAAGGGTATTGAAGAAGTGCAATCGCTCTCCGGCCTTGGAACATGCCGAAAGGCTCAGCGATATTCTGCTTCTTAAAACTAGGGAGGGAATTCCCTGGATATCTCCAGAAACTCTGTAACAGTGTAGGCACCCGTAATGCAAATCGAAGTAGTTGAGGGAGCTTTGGGGAACATGCGGCAATCTTGTGCTGACAAAGCCATACACTCGTTCGGCTCTTGCAGTCTTCGAGACTATTCTCTCATGCCAAGATTATTGTTGCACCTCATGCTTTCAACCTGCGACCAGAAGGGAGCAGCTATGCTTACTGCAGCTACGCCTTGGGCTATGGACCAGAGATAATGTATGACGACCATGCAAGCTGCAGCAGCGGCAGCGCGGAACATCGAGCTGGCATAAAGCAGCATACAAAAACTCAATCTTGAAAGCTAGAGACAAGGATCCCTCAAACCAGGCCAAGCGCACAAGTCATGATCTTGGCTATGGGGGGGGGGGGAAAAGGGGGCGTCTAACCGGTCCCAACATAGGCCCTCGATTGCTTATCAAGAGTGAAGCGTTGAAGGCTCAGCAGTTCAAGAGCCCAAAGATGAGGAGGTGCCGCACCTCCATAGCTCTGATGCGTGGCTTGCCTGCGCCCCCACGTGCGGATTTGGGCTGTCGAGGGTTTAAGAATTGCTGGCATTGAAGCCTGGGGCAGGCTAGGGCTAGAGTTAGTTAGTATGCAGCTCCGGATGAATTCAGAGCTTGGCGGGTACGGTAAGGCCCTAGCGGTCTGGATTCGAGCTTATCTTTAATGAGCTGCTGGTGTTCCGGAACCGCAGCGACCATGGCGACGAGAATACCGCCTAGCATACTGCAATCTTTGAAGCACATCGAAGGGGAGAGTGCCGAGGCTGCTCCACGGGCGTAGCCAAGCCGCATAGGGAAAACTCGTCAATCGAACAAACATAACATAAACTCATCAAGCACAACATCGTTTCTGATCTGAGCGAATGAATGCTCAAGGCTTATTGTCCTGACGTTTGATCCTCAATCTCTGAGCCCCGCCCCAGAGCCCACATCTGTGGTGTGCGGTGCCACCTAACTGCCATTCCGCAGCAGCCACTAACCTCTTTCGAAGCCAGTGAATATGTCATTTTTGACAAAAACCCTTAGAACTCTGAAAAAGCATTCGCCTTGCTTCTCCACGAAAGGCTTCATGTTCTCCTGCTGCAGGCTTGGTAGACCAAATACGGACTAGTGCCATCGAGAATGGTACCAAAGGCCAGGCTAATATCTCATCACAAAATGGATTTTCCATGCCTGATGGAACCTGGAGATTTACACACTCGGGGCTGCTGGGTTTCTGACAGAAGGTGCCAGCACTAAATCAACGGGGCTTCCCTGGTTGCCTCAGAAGAAAAAGAAGGTTACTGAAGATCCGACATGATCAACCGCAACTTCTGTTTCCTGCTGACCTATCCTCTTGCGTCCTTCAGGAAGTGCGTGGGCATAAGGATTCCCTTTGTTTCAGAGCACTACAACGATGATCACGAACATAACAGCCTCAGCCCATCACCATAAAATCAACGCCGGAAGTAGCATTAGCTTGAACACGGACGTACCAGGCATGACGGCGGGCAACTTGAAGTTTCAAAGGCCTGCAAAACAGCTCAAACTTCCGCAGTCCTTGATGGGCGCGTACGTGTCCTTTGCCTGGGATCGTAGGAATGTTGTTGTGCGGGCTGCGGCGGGCGTCTACATGCACATACATGCTATGTATATATATATATATATACACATATATATGGATGTATGCCTGCATGCATGCATACATGCATGTGTGTCTGTATATATGTATATACATATATATATATATATATCTAACTATATAACTATACACATACACACACACACATATATATATATATATGCATACACACACACATACACAGATGTACAATATAAATATCTGCATCTATGTGTATATGTATATGCAGACGGTGTAGATATGCGCACACATACAGCCGATTTGCGTGCGGCCTGAGTAGATTCGTTGTTTGCGTGGGTGCACACGTGACTGTTCAGGCACACAGGCAGAAGTCTCCCTGCTGCTCGGGCCTAACGGCACGCCTAGGACGGCGCAGGCAGCTTTCTGGTTTAGGCGGACTCGGCTTTTGGGCTTGGTGTTCAGGGTTGGTTTAATCCAAGAATGTTTTGTAAGATTCGATGACCTGTCTACTGCAGCCAAGTCACATCGAGGGTCTTCGGCTTCTGAAGTGCGCTTTCCGACTGCGATCGCCTCCCCGTGCCACTGGGATGATGACGATCATCATCATCCTCCTTGTCATCGACATCACCAGCGCTAGCCGCTATCATCATCATCATCATCATCATCATCATCGTATGTTCATCATCGTCATCACAGCCATCATGTCCAGTCAAAAATTGCAGCCAAGACTAACCCCTCTTCCTATGCTAATGCTATTCCACGTTTAACTGTTGCTTCCTGCCTCGGTGGCGCCTCACCCGCCCCGTTCGAAAGCGCCTTTGGACGTCGGTGCTCGGGAGGTTCGGATTCGGGCTAGGGAACCAGAAGAGGGGCTTAGGCACTCGAGTTTTGACAGCATTAGGGTTGAGGGCTTGGGTCTCCTGTGAGCAGGCTAGGTTTCTACAGGGAAGACGTTCCTTGTACTTGTCCTGTCGAAGAGGTTGGGGTGTCGGGAAAATGTTTTCCATGACATTGGAAAAAGACAGCAACAGAAGCAGTAGTAGTAGTCGTCGCAGTAACGTCGTGATCAAGTCGTCGTCGTCGTAGTAGTAGTAGTAGTAGTAGTAGCAGTGGTAGTGGTGGTGGGAGGGGGAGTGGGAGTGGGAGCAGGAGGAGGGGTGGGGTGTGTTGGGAGCGGTCGTCGTCGTCGTCTTCCTCCTCCTCCCCCTTACAGTAGCTGTTTAGGCAATAGTTATCGTGTTCCTTTACCTTTAACTTCGCTACGAGTGTTCAATCGTCTTTTTGATATTGCTGTTGCTGCTCTGCTCTTGTTGTTCTTGCCACACAGGCAGAAACGACATATTTTGACTATGTAACTTGGCAACAGCAGCATGAGGACTGTCATTCGTCCCTGGCTCGTCTTATCTTGCTGGAGCCTGAACACCCTTTACAACCGTTGAAAGCCCAACCGCTAGCTCAGGAAACTGGTGACCACCAGACCTGTAACCAAATAAGCCAGCTTGGGAGGTAGGCTCTAGTGATTTGGGCGGAGGGTGGTCAGCTTTGTCTCTCGGCGTTTGAAGTGAGGGCTCTGGGTTTCGCATGTAGGATTCCAGATCTGTCGTCTGAACAGGTTGAAGGTTGAAGGTTCAACTTTCCAGTTCAAGGGTTTGAGGGTGTATAAATTGGGGTCTGCAAGGTTTTGAGTTCAAGGTGTCTAGGGTATTGAAGCTTTGAAGCTTTTTGGGCTTCATTAGGAATTAGGGCTTTGGCTTCGGGGAGCAGTATGGGCTTTGCGTTTTGCCCGGAAGATCTCAGGCTGCAGGGTGGGGGGAGTTTCGAGTGCGAGGGCTTGGATCGCAACCCCATCCGTGCCTCTGCAATCTCCGCCTGAGCCTTGCGTTCGGCTGCCTGCCAGCAGTGACACTGGGTGCGGCACGCCAAGGTCTAGGTTGCAGTTCTGAAGTTAGGACTCTAAGGCTTTCCGTGCCTTCTTGAGCATATTGGGGTCTGGCTTTTAGGATGGGAGCATGATGTGCAGCAAGTGAAGGGAGGTTTGGGCAGCATCTCGGTGCTCCGGTTTGAGGCGTCGCTGTCTCAGCCCACCGCTCTTGGCCAGTAATCAGGCCCGGAACTTTCGACATATAGCACCGTTCTCCTAAAGCAAAAACATGCAAAAACCCTGTTGTGGATCCTTGCCTCCGCATCTTCGCGCGCGAACCGCGCGGCAATGTTCTCGCGATAGTACACGCGCCTTTGACAGTGCCCAGCCGAGGCTTCAGGACACTTTCAGTCAATCTAGTTGTAGCAATCGTCATGATAGTAATTGTCCTCAATGCTACAGCCAATTGCATCTGACTTGAGAGGATTTGGCGAACGTTGAGCCGTCGAATCTGTGGGAATTTCTGAGGCGCCCGACTTCCAGTAGGATGGTCCATTAATCACCGCCTTCGTCGCAAGAGACGGTATTGGGTTCCAGCCACCCTGCTGCCACTCGTGGCCTAAGCTAGGAGTCCCCTCTCGGTTCTGGGACTTGGGATCACTGGATGGCTCAGTGTCCATCTTGAATCGTAAGGTCTACGGCCCTTGAGGCAAGTGCAGGCTGGAAACCTCGGAGTCTGTGAGAAACCTGACCCTCACGCTCCCGGGCCTGGATATTGGAGGAGTCGTTGCCCCAAGGCTTCGCATAGTAGTTCTTCCCGTTGACGCCCAGGTACTGACAGTCCACATCCACTCCATTGCAGGCAGACGATGATGACACAAAGCAGAGGAAAGTGTCATTGCACACAACAGCACCAAAAGAAGCACAGGTGATTCGTATCATCACCATCAGCAAAACTCAATACCATCATCAACAACAACAACATCATCAACATCGTGAAAGCGACCATCGTCACAAGGCCATCGTTATTCTCGCCCTCATCGGCCTCACATCAATGTCGCGGGCATCGTCGCAAGTCGCATAAGTCGTAAGCAGCGAACTTCGTACATGTCCGAAGTGATCACACTCGCCGTCACACCCACTGTCAGAGCCAGACTGATCATATGAGCCCTGCAGGAAGCACCACGGCATTCTATGAAGAAGTATCACATGACATGGAACTAGCTCTGGCACTTTGAGACAATCAGATCGTCATACCTATCACCCAATTGTATATGAAGGAAGAGAAGAGCAAGCTGTGTCCGACGATCGACGCCTGTCGGTCACGGCCCTGGCGATATGCGCTGAAGTTCAGTGCGCCGCCATATTCTGCCTGCCCGACACTACTTTGAAGATTTTTGGTGCTTTAGGTTTGGCAGCTATCTGACACATGTCATAGCAACGAAGGTAATTAAGCTTGGCGTTGGTGTCAATGTGCAAAGTCACACCAAGCGAGAGTGCCTTGGCATCCTGCATGTTGTCATACAGCACCGTTCGGTGTGTATAACCTCGCAGAGCTAACCCCGAAAGACATCTCATGCTGTGCAGCTTTTCTGGCCAGTTCGATTTGCCCGGCCCTTGTGCAGGGGAGGAGCCATCCTTGTAGAATTTCGCTTCGGCTGCCGTCATGGTGTCCTTAGCATGTTCAGCATGATTGGGAGAAAGCACTCAGAGTTTTCTGGCACCTATTGCATACATACTTTGTCCAGGTTGCTGGGGGACGGGCTGGTCGGCAACTGGCCAAGCCCAATCCCACATCTAGGAAGAGCCAAACACCAACGCGATCCACATGCTGCAAACAAGAAGGCAGAAACCGAGACTGTGACTAGCAGCCAAGCATGTGGTGAAGCAGCATGGCAAGGGCTGAATTGAAACGACATCTAAGAATGCAGGAACAAAATCTGCACTGAAATGTCATGAATATGACACCACATCATGGACCGCAGAGGACTGTGACGAATTGTAACGAAACACCATGCCACGCACTGCAATGTGGTGACAGTTGGTGAAACGACATCCTCAAATCTGTACTGAAGCAACACAGCTTGATTGACGTATGATGTGACCGTGATGCGCACGACGAAGCATCATGAAACAAGAGACACATGCCGGCATAGTAAAGATATTCTATGCCATGCAACCAACACGACTTGCAGGCATCACATGAGAGGTGGTACTGTGGCGAGATGTGCTTAAATTTCCGGAAATGCCACGACATCGGAAACTTATTAATGACGTGTCATGAACTGTCAAAAGCTGAGCACTGAGTTGGAAAAGGAAGACTGGGACAACTTGTATTGTATCGAGACCCAAATACACTGACATCTAGTGACATGTACTGAGAGGCGTGAGGACATTTCAAATGCAATCATATGTACCCAAATGGAATGCAACATGACATGTGAAGAGCGGCCCTCCCCCCTGCTCCTCTGCTACTTATACTTCGTTCACAGGGCAAGCCGAGCAAGAGGAAACGTGCTTGGCTAAGGATGCCGGGATTAAGGCTCAGGAGTTTCTGCCTTGGGCTCCACGGTTCCGAACTGTTTAGCAGGCCTTGCAGAGACCATCTGCCTGAAACCTGTCTCCGATTCGTACTATCACTGCCACTAGTAGCACTTTTGTTATTCCTCTCATCAGTATTGCTATCATGAGTATGACCATTCTTCTTAACGTTTTCATATTACGATTCGTATTCAAAAACTTGATTGCTACCGATTGCTGCTAACACCATTGTTATCCGATTATATCACTATTGTCTTTCATTGTTACTGTTATCGCTGCTGTTATTGTGGTGTTCCTGTCATGCTTGTTAGTGCTGCTATTGTTGGCCTTATTGTTATCATTAAAACCGTTGCTAGTTACGTTAATGCTCTGCTGCAATTAGTAGTTACTCTTCTTCTTGTTGCTGACACTGCTCTTTAGTGGCCATTGTCATATTGGCATCATTACTTACATTAGTGTTAACCGTCTTGTGATTACTATCAGATCATAGATATGCTATTACGACGAGTACGATTACTATTCGTGTTATTATCTCCCTTCTTGCTATTGTTATACGTTCTCTGACCCCGGAGTTCGCCACTCCCGGATTGGCTACACGACTGCAGAGCTCGGAATTTCACACATCACGTGCCTCGTCCAGGTGCTTCAACCCGATCTTCTAAGCATTTGCTTGGTGACCCAATTCTTCAAATCAGGCAGGCCAGGCAAAGCAACTCCTCTTTTCTGCTTCGCGGATGGGCACGCGCTGTGCCCAAATGAAGCACCTTAGCAGTCAGAACCACACGATAATTACATCCGTCTAGTGCCCCTAGGAGGTTAGGCCTCTCAGCTAAGTGCAACACCGATGGGGACTTGGTCACAAGCGTCGAATTCGCCAGACTGCCTCGGTACAGGATCAGCCTTTGAGCCCACCCTCACAACAGTAATCTGGTACTTGTGTACGAATAGCAAATCGGGTGATACTGAAACCGGCAACTAAAACTCTGACACGATGCACAATCATCATGAGCTTCATCCGCAGAATATTCATCGTCGTCGCCCCTCGGCCATCGACCTTTCTCTTCCTTGTCCTGATCCTCCTTCTCCTCCCACCAGTATCATCATCAAGGCCAGCAATACGATCATCAAAATTATACTGCATGCACACAAGTATCAAACAATCATCAGCAGTAGCAGTAGTATCATCCCAGCATGTTCATCGTCCCCTCATCCTCCTCAACCTAATCCTGCAACTGTCCTCCTCGTGTCATGGCTACCAGTGTCTGCTGTCATCATGAGCATATTCAACATTATCATCATCATCCGCATCCTCCTCCTCACTTCCCGATAGCAGCAGTCCAGAGATTGCTCAAACCTCCACCCCAGGCGCTCTCCACCCAACTGAATCCATCGCTCCAAGACGAGGTTTGTGTACCTGCCCAGGAAATGTGGACACGAAGACTCAGAGGTGCAGCAGTCGAGGGCCTCTGAGACGCGAAGAACTGAGAATATGCGCCGGAAGCCTGCCGATGCAGCTTCTCTGTCGAGGGTGCCGACTTGCAAGTAATTAAGCTGGGTGCTGGCCTGACGAGGATAGATTCGAGTCAGGTGCCCACTTCGCATGTTTTCCTCGTGAGACTCGAGAATCAGTCGCCGCTCAGCCTGCGCACAGAGCTGGATTCGACTTGCAACGGAACTCCAGCTTCACCACCAGCCTCCCCCAAACTCTTCAGGGATGCCGATTTAATCGTTGAGACCTCGGCTGCCACGAGGTGCTCCAAATGGGGGTCCGAATGTGTGATGGCGGCCCGGCTGTGTGCGACCGCGTGATGGACAATGATTTTGACTGGCCTCGGAGATCCAAGCCATGGCATAGCTGAGACGCCTGTTCAGAAGCACGTAAGACCTTGACCTTGCAAACGTTTCGCTTGCTCCTCCTCAAGGCCAGGGGCACTTCCACAAATGTCGGAATCCCGAGCTCACCACAGGAGCCAAACCCTGATAGCTTTACGACGAAGAACTGCAAGCCACCGCAAGTCCTTGCATGCATTTTCTACGGCGTCGTGGCTGTAGGGTGGTATACCAAGCAAGGTGAACCTCGGCAGGCCGCAAATGGGCTCCCCTCTCGGCCCCAGGAAACTCAACTTTCGCAGGGGCCCAGGCACATCAGCCACCAGTTGGGTCTTGATCCTCTTATCGTAGGGCGAAGAAGAGGAGAACGACCTTTGAGAAGTCGGGCGCCATCTTTGTCAACGACTCCTACACTCATTACAATCCTCAAATGTGAGCAGGCCATACTCATAGCGAAATCCCTGCTTTCTTCTTCCACTTCCATGAGCCCCAAAGACGAGCCGGCAGGCGGGAAAACGTTCACCTCCAGCAACCACGGCCTGAACAAGAACTCTACACCTGCTTCGAAACGAACCTGGAGGTTTTGGAGAACAACCCTGTGCTTCGTGGGTTCAGGGCATGGGGTGACGCAGACGAAAAACCGGCGACCTTGGGAAACACGGGCAATCCGAACGAGCCATGAGCTGGCTATACCAGTAAGGTGCCCGTTAAGAAAAGACTTGGGGAGTATCTACATCGGAACAAAATGCACGGGAGCGGCTGCAAGGGAGTGTGAGTGCGCTTCATGCCGTGCCGGGGGATTGACAGGGGCTCTGACTGTTCAAGTCTCTTCGGACTAATTACTACTGCTCCATCCTTGTCGATACTATTTCGAGCGCGGCTGCAAATGGCTCAAAGACGTGAGACCTTTCTGTTAGAATGGCTTTGCTCGGGGGTAGCTAGGCAGCTTCTCTCTGGGTTTGGGCTTACTTCACAACGGCTCATGAACTAACCTGTGATCTCCACACCCGTGAAGAGTATTCCGAGGGAGCACAGATCAATCTAGCACTGCCAAAATACAGCTCAATGCTGCGACAAGTCTGTGGCGAATTGAGCACCGCTACTTAGCCGACTATTTTCTTGACTCTTGCTGCTGCAGTGACGATGACAATGATGATGACCGGGTAAGCAGCCCCCACCAACCACAACCCCTCCAACGACTCCTCCCGCCGCCCGCCCTTCAGCCGCGCGGTGCTCAACCCACCCTCCCGCCCGCGAACTCCAATCCCTCTCAGTGAAGCATGTCGAATTTTTACACCTACCTCGGCGCTACATGTCCCAAATCTTTGTACCATCACCGAATCCGGATCCCGAAGTTAAGCCGGCAACTGCAAACATAGCCAGAAACCCATCCAAAAGCCCGAGAGGGTTTGACCCAGAGATAAGCTTCGCCAGCTCGGCTGCAGTTCAGTATCCAACAGGATATCGAAACCTCCCAAGGCTTTGGGGGATGGCTCTTGGAGACTTGTCAGGGGTATCGAGCTGTGGCTTCGGGCTGTTTCAGCTCTGCAGAGACAATCCAACTGTCCACGAAACGCTTCGAAACAACGTTTCCATGGTTGCGATTGGCATGGTTCTCGTTCGCTGCATCTGTGTACAGTACTTTGCTTGTTTATTTACTACTTTACATTACATGAAAGGCATGTTTGCAAATTGAACGCCAACTACGTGGTAGTCACAAGACTGTATCATATTTTGCTGTCATTTAGCATCTCCCGAAACGGAAAGTCCAAGACTTCGCGGCCTGCCCGGGGTGTATATCTACAATGTAGACAGATAGTGCAGAGACTCGGTGGCATGTTGTTAGTCCGTACGTTCACCATGTGGCAGAAGCGCAGAGGTGGTGTTTCTCGTGCTGGTAGCAAGGTGCGATTCTTGGCCTGCAAGTGGGCCCCTTGCGCTACTTCCCCGTTGGCATATGCTGGACCCCGAAGCCTGCACCAACTCCTGCTGAACCAAGCCAAAAAAGCCCGATCAAAACCGCACACAACGCCCCTGCAAAGCCTTTGTGATTATTACTATCATTATCATGTACTTTATTGTAGTACTATTTATATATTGTTCAGTATCTAGGGTCTGAAGCTCTCAAGGTCTCAGGCTGAGACCGTAGATCTCAAAGCAGGTCTGGTGCGGGCCAACCTGGCGGGAACCCGTCTCGCGAAACTCCGCACAAACAAGTTGGCTTCTTAAAAAGCACTTTATGATGTCGTCTCTCTGATGCGTCAAGACACCTGTACAGTCCGTCCTGCAGATTTCCTGCCAGAACATGCAGAGACAAACATCGGCTGGGTGGCCTCAGACATTAAAAAGCTAGTCGAAGCCTCAAACAACTCCAACATCCAAACCCTTGAACCCTAATCAGCCCAAGTTGCTGCCGACCCCTGATCCGATGCAACACCAAGATCTGAATACCGCGCAACATGCTCGCCGAAACGACCAACTGATGCTGATGAAGCTGAACCGGCTGAACCCTCGAAGCCCCAAGAAAGCAGCGCGACCCGATGCCTGCTGGATGGGGCCAGAACTAGCGACGGAGAAGTTCGCCCCCTGAAAAGCTTGTGACAAGTTGTGGAATAAGTGGCTTAAGCTTTGGGGCTCAGCGGCTAAACCCGAAACCTATACGATCGAAGAACGAGCCTGGTGCCAGGTGTTCACAATCTGCGGCCTTGCCAGACGGACATGATTGCTTGCATGATCGGAAGTTGGCAGAGATGAGCTCTCAACATTCAAGCGCTACAGTACCTGGCGCAAATCCCAAACTCTAATGCTGAAATCCGCGACCGGAAACCCAGACTGCTCCCGAATCATCGAATCCCGGTATTGTGACCTGAACCTATGCTTCCTATAGCCTGCCCTGCGCGATTCTCAAGCTGACGGCCGAGGTCGCGGCTCCACCGCGATGAGAGTCTTGATAATGACATCCTCGATCCGCGACATCGCCAACCCGTAGTCAAGGCCTTACACTTCTTCAGGTCTTGCTGAGTCACTGCATTTGCACGATACAGTTTGCAGGAATGGCCATCTGGTATATACGAGGGCCTTCATGAGACACTTCACATAAGTAGGCTGTATTTTCACACACGTGTCACACATTCCAACATGCACACATGCACACATACACGAACACACAGAGACAAGGCAAGACGAGCCTGAAGGGCAGGAATCGAGTCATCGCGTAGAAGACCCTGAATCCCGACTCGGCACCAGACCCTGAGTCTTGAAATACTCCTCGAGTTGCCTGGGGAAAGAGTCAGGGACTTGTCCCTCCAGCTTGGCTGGCTAGGTTCTGCTGGCAAGAAGATCCGTTTTCAGGGAAGGCTGCGGAAAGACTTCAGGCCGTGAGTCATATGTCTCGGCGGTCAGAGCGACAAAGCCCTGAACGCCCCGGACCCTAAGCACCTCCCAAGAAAATCAATGAACCTGACAACCTCGATCTGCGAACCTCAAGGACCACTTCGAAGATCCAGTGCTCTCCTGCCGAGTGGAAGAAGGCACGCGAGAGGGAGGGTAAAGCCTAAGCCTCCGACCACGACGATCCGGACCCGGACCAACACAACTAACGTATCACGGCATCAATCATCAAGGAGAGTGGCAGAAGAAAAGTCAAGACGTGCCCTAACGAGCAAGGGACCTCCGCCGCGGTGGCATCGTCACCCCGCGGGGCCTCTCAAAACCACTCGAAGCTTCGAGGCGACTTTATGCTTACCGGGGGATCAGGGGCCAGCGGCGATAAAGCCATCAGGCAACTTTCAGCTATGTTTGTCGCCGTGCAGCCGCAGAAGCAAGATCAGCAGCGTGCTGCACAAGCAGTCATGGTACATTTCGTGGGTTTTCGGGCTGCTCCTGAGGGGTTTGCTCATGTTTCTCACGTTCTCTGCATTCTTCCACTCTCTCAAACTGTCTCTCGAGTCCTTTTCGAGCGGTCTCGTCGTCTTTCTCAAGTCTGAAACCATTTCGAGCGGCTTGCTCCTCGTTCTCAGTTTCCCAGGTCCGTTTCGCCGCCTCACATTTTGCTCTTTCTGAGACTGTCGTCCCCTTCGCGCGCCCTGCTCCTCTTTCGCACATTCTCTTCTCACTTCAGTGTACATGACTCTTGTCCCTCGAAGTCTCTAGTTAGTCCCGTGCCAACGCTCTGCTTCTCTTCCAAATTTCCCTGCTTTCTCGCATCTCATGCCACGACTCTTTCGAGGAGCCCTCTCCTCCTTCTGCATTTATCTAATCACTGGTCCCTTTCGCCGCTCTGCTCCTCTGTCCAAGGTGTTCTATTCGAGCGCCTCTCTATGTCGCCAAAACGAGACAAGAGCTTGGAAGCTTCGTCACGGTATCAACACTTTGCCTGGGCCTCCTCTTCGGCCTCGCCTCCCTGGCGCAGAGAAGGGGAGGCGACTTCTGCATATTTCATTTCGGATGGACGCGATTTCTGCATATATTTCATTTCGGAGGGTTCAGTGGAGGCCTCCCCCGAAGTCCCATCAGCATCTTCCGCATCTTGGCCGTCCAGATTTTGCTTGTAGCCTGGGCAAAACAAGCAACTCTTTGTGTGCAAAGCAGGGCTAGGCTGCAGTAGGCAAGCTTCGAAACTTCGATCGCCAACAACACCCCGACACTTCGACACCCGGCGAGCCCCGAAATGCCCCGAACACGGAAAGCATCCCGTCAAGACTACTATATGGAGGTCTGCAGAATCTTCCTTTATGTGATACACTCATTTATGCCACATGCCTAAAACCCCTGTTGAAACTAATTTGCAGAACCATACATCAAAATGCAACACCCCCAGCAGCCCTTGCCCGCCGACGATGAAGGGCCCCAGCTGGCTGCGTGCTTGTTCACCGAATAATTTGTAAGGTGCATGGTCCTCTCTTGGAGACCTCAGAGGAGACAGGACTTTAGAAGTTTTGGGACTGGAGGCTGATCAATGCTCGGCTCCTTGTCGAGATATTCGAAATGCCCAGATGGGCAGACAAAAACTGGCTTCGCCATGCGCAGTGAATAGGCTGTACAAGGAGGTCTCAGGACGGGGAACCTAAAGTTGAAGGCAGTGGCATACGATTTGAGCGTAGGCTTCCGGGCCTTAGAGCTCTGCATGTTAGGATTTGACGAAACACGGGTGACATGTGGTTCAGGGATCCGGCAACCCCGGAAGTCGAAAATCCCGAGATCACGATCCGAACAACCTCGTCTGTGCTGCAGGTTCCCGTGACTGTTAGAAGCTGTTTGGGGTTGGACACTGTCCGGCATCGTTTCAAGAACCAACCTGAAAATGGCTGGTTGTCGATGGATGCGGGCTCAAGCTTCGCGAATGTGCTCCAGACACGGTCAACCGATGCCTTTAAACTCTGAGTTCCGGCATCAAAAAGGGTTTTCGGAAAGCCCTGAGCCAGGCACTGTCGGCCGAACACCGATACTTCTGCGTGGCCAGGCGCACAAGCCCCTCCTCATTGATGTAGACCTCATTCGACACCCTCAGCGGCAAATCTTAACTGTCCCTTAATACTCAGAAAAGGGCTACAGTAGGGTCCACTATAATGGAATGCTGTTATGTAAAGACCATAAGCGGATACTATTCCCAATTTTCCCCACCCCTCTATTATTCGTAATTGCAGACTTGCCCAGAACTCAGAGGACTTCGTAGGCACTGGCACTCGTGTTTGTCACACAGAAGAGAACGGGATTGTCCCGAATTGTTGTACGAGGCTTGCGAAAAGGCAGAGTGTCTTAGTCAAAGGAACTTTCTGGTAGCAAAGATTACCATCGACAAGGCTTCTAAATTTCCGGGCAAAGAAACTAGCCATCCAATCCTCAACCGCAAGCCCTTACTTACTCCCCCCATTTCATTCAAAGGCGGGCTTCTTCAGTCCGAGTGTAGGATCTGTCACTACAGTGCGACACTTCGTCCTCTCCTTGAAGAAACATTGTCAATGCTAGATATGGGCGATGACTTCCTACCTGAATGAAATCGTCCTGACCGGCGCCAAAACACCAAAAACCGCCTCTCCTCCGCCCGGCGGTCCGGCCTTCAGGGGATCGAAGGAGGTTACCTGAACGAGCGGTCCTACGTGCTTGCCACAGCTTATGAACGAAACCCGAAATCCTCGGAAACCACTATGCATGGTGCCGCCAGGCGCCGGCACACAGGGACTTTCGTAACTTTAGTATGCGCGGGCAATTGACCCAACCGGCCCTGGGTGCCAGGAGGAATCCTCAACCCTGCCTAAACTGCATCCGGGCACTGCATGCTGGTTGCATCAGGGCGGCCACCACGTAGAGGCGGAGGTCGAACTTGAAACCGTTGACGAGTAACCTCGGGCGATGGACTCTTGCCTCTGCTGCTTTGCAAGGGTTTCCGGCCTGTCCCCATAGCTGAACGTTATACTTACTCTAGGTTGTACCTTATTTGTCGTTGCTCACATCTCTGTTGCTCATAACCGGTATGAACAACATTGATAACCAACATAAGTATCGGAATATTTCTATTGCCTTCCCATCAACGGATTCGCTTGTGGGGTTTACAACCTGTAGAGCAAAGGCACAATGACCAAGCTTCTGAATATGGTCTCCCGACAGCCCAAAAGATGTGCGCGTGACTGCAGAAACTTAAACTGGCGTCCGCAATAAAAAGTCATCTATCTTGGGGCGGCGAGAGATCGCCGCAGTCTTTTCACATGAGCATCTCTCTATGCACACGCGGATCACGTGTGCTCGCCGCAGCAGTCTTGTTGCATAAGCATGTCTGTTTGCGCACGGAGCGAGATCCAAGTGTGCTCGCGGCAGCAGCAGTAATCTTTTTGCATGAACATGTCTCTACCAACTTCATCGTTCCTGATGAAAGCCCTGCCTCGCCCAAACCGGGAGCCAGAAACACAACGGCCATTTTCATTATGCTGCTGCCTTTCGCAAGGCAGTCGCCCACATTTAAAAGCGGAAAAGTCGCCATAAACCCCAGTGCCGGGCTGGAGCGGGTGTGAGGCGTTTTGCAGGAATTGAAGTGGATTTGGGATAGGTTTGGGGTTACTCTGGGATGGAGAGCAATTGAGAAACAGGAGCAAACAGCTCGAAAGTGGCTAAAAATATTGCTTGAGAAACAGGGACAAAAACCGCTCCAAAGAACCTAGGAGAATTCGAGAAACAAAGAGCAAACCACTCGAACCTGACTAGAATGTTTGAAAGACAGGCGCAAACCACTCGAAAGGGACTAGAATCTTTGAGAAACAGGAGCAAACCGCTCGAAAATGACTAGACTGTTTCACAAACAGGAGCAAACCACTCGAAGGGACTGGAGTCTTTGGGAAGCAGGACCAAACCGCTCGAAAGTGACTAGACTATATTTGAAAAGCAGGAACAAACCGCTCGAAAGTGACTAGAAGGTTTGAGAAATGGGAGCAACCCACTCGAAAGTGACTAGACGGTTTGAGAAACAGGGTTAAAACACTCGAAAGAGACGGGAATCTTTGAGAGGCAGGAGCAAAGGGCTCGAAAGTGACTACAACGCTGCGGAAACAGGAGCAAAACGCTCGAACGGAATTTGAGCCTTTGAGAAACAGGAGCAAACCACTCGAAAGTGACTAGAGTGTTTGTGAAACAGGGGCAAGCCGCTCGAAAATGACTAGAATGTTTGAGAGACAGGCGCAAACCACTCGAAAGGGACTCAAGTCTCTTTGACATAGGAGCAAACCAACAGGAGCAAACCGCTCGACAGTGATTAGAATGTTGGAGAAACAGGAGCAAACCGCTCGAAAATGACCAGAATGTCTGAGAAACCGGAGCAAATCACTCGAACGCGACTAGAATGTTTGGGGAACAGGAGCAAAGCACTCAAAAAGGACTAGAGTCTTTAAGAAACAAGAGCAAAGCGCTCGAAACTGACTTGACTAGAATGTTTGAGAAACAAAAGCAAACCACGCGAAATGGACTAGAGTCTTCGGGAAACGTGAACTTTGCAGGGGCTAGAGTCTTTGAGAAACAGGAACAAACCGCTCGAAAATGACTAGAACAATTAAGAACAGGAGAAAACCACTCAAAAAAACTAAACTGTTTGAGAAACAGGAGCAAACGGAACGAGAATGACTAGAATGTTTGAGAAACGGGAGCAAACCACTCGAAAGGGACTCGAGCATTTGAGAAACAGGAACAAAGCGCTCGAAATGACTAGAATGTTGCAGCAACAGGATCAGACCACGCGATAGGGACTAGCGTCTTTGAGAGACAGGGGCAAAGCGCCCGAAAGTGAGTAGAGTGTTAGTTGCTGTTTCTCAAGCATTCTGGTCACTTTCGATGTGCTTTGTTCCTGTTTCTCAGAGACTCTTGTCCCTTTCAAGTGGTTTGCTCCTGTTTCTCAAACGTTCTAGTCACTTTCGAGCGGCGTGCCCCTGTTTCTGAAACATTCTGGTCGCTTTCGAGTGGCTTGCTCCTGTTTCCCAAACACTTTAATCTTTTCGAGCGGTTTGCTCCTGCTTATCAAACATTCTAATCAGTTTCGAGTGGTTTGCTCCTGTTTCCCAACCATTCTAGTCACTTCCGAGTGGTTATCACACAACATGTCTGCTCACATT